>JAUZSU010023185.1:0-10681 GCA_034780255.1 Parotocinclus maculicauda
CACTTTTCTGTCATTCAGAAGTGAATTACATATAGATATAGTTCTATGCGAACGTTTTATACCACTATTACGCATGGTTATATATGGTTTTATATATATATATATATATATGGTTATCACAATGGTTAATTATAATTCAGCCAAAAATACAGGACATTTGTGTGCATTATTAAAAAACTAAAATAAATCAAACACAACTTCTCTAGGTTACAGTAGTAAAGTATTCATTGTGACCTCCCCTTGTGCTTGAAATAAATTACATAAAAGAGTGGTGTAAGGTGGTGCTGAAATGTTTTTATTTATTAATTCAGTAATTATTTGTGGAGAAAACATTTTTGGTAAATAGTTTGACCAGTAGTCAAGGATGCCCCCCCCACAAGTGCCTCTAAAGCAGTGTACTTTATTTTGTAGTGACAGTGTGCTCTCGAGCTGGCATGAATGTCACAAGTTTGTGCAAGATCTGTTTACACACTCTCCCAAAATAACTTCCAAATATTTCCACAGGGAATGCTTGGCTGTATCTGTCTTTAAAAGCTTGGTGCGTTTAGTTCGAGTGACTGTGTAAAATCCATGGCAGTGAGTGCTTCTTGGACTTCCTTTGTCTTCAGGGAGTTGTTGCAAACTTTGAGGTGTGTGTCAGGTCGTTATCTTAACAAAGATCCAAACAGGCATTTTCTTTGGTGGTCATGGTCTCTCCATTGTACATTCTCCTTCCCCAGATCAATGATTGCTTGTATCCACCAATAACAACAGCGAGATTTTGTTAATCAATAGGTCATACACCCAAACGAATGTAGCATGAAACTGCATCATTTGTTTGCTTTACCCTATGCTGTGAGCAGCACATATAAAATGTAGAATCAAAAGAAATAGTGCTGTGTAAAGTCCAGTTCTAGTGGCTCAATGGTTAGGCTGGAAACTGTGGTTCCTGACTGTCTTAGTTCCAATCTCGGGCAGGATTTGCTACGGGAAGGCTGGTGGTTCATTTTAAATTCCTGTTACCTTTGCATATGAATTTCAGGATAGACTCCAGACTTTTGCCTGTATCCTGATCAGAATGAGCTTTAGGAGGTGTTTTGTGACACTGCTTAGAAGGATGCTCCTGAGCTTCACATTTGGCAAAGTAAGCATCTGTCAAAGGAAGTCTTTTACTGACCAAATAAATGTTCAGTCTTCAGTTTCATTAAGTGTGTGCATGCACATTAAGTCTAAATCGGTATTCTTTGTCTGCCTGTGTGTGTGCGCAGTGCAGCTAGCAGTAAAACCACGGTTGCCAGGTCTGTTTATTCTTAGAAAATGTGCTTCTTTTTGGGTTTATTTACCTGGTGCATGAGTGTTTTGTGACATGGCAACCCTGGACTTAAATGCATCACCCGCTAGATGGCTAGCAAACATTTTTGTGGCTTTATACTCCACAAAAAGTATTATTTTTTGTTTATTATACTCAAGAAAATGAATAATTAAAATATTTAGTTTTAAAGTCTGCAATTAGAAATCTGGTTAGTGCCTCGTCTCGTAAACCAAGGTTTCCTATTACCTGATTACTTAAATTTATGTTTATCGGATTATCTGCATGTGATTTTCTGCAATTATCGGATTATTATATGAGTGGATGTACACACTATCTAGGATGGTGGACGAAATGCAAAATAGACACTTTGTAGGTACTGTGAACCATCAGCCAGGTGGGGGAAGCATAGCTCAAAACGCAGGTGAAATCCTTATCCTACCAAATTCCTGCGTTCAAATGTGGGGAGTTGTAACCACATACAAGGGGGCGTACACCTGTGACTGCTCACCCTGCGTGTTCGGGTACTTTCAGATTTTCGTGTGAACATATCAACAAAAACCTGTTGCTTACTGCCTCCGTCTTCACGGTCCTTTAGTCACGTTCTGGCGGTGGGGTTTCCAGGTCTGCAGGGTTAAAGGGTTGTACGGTGTCCATGCGTCTCCCTGAACAGCACACAAACCATTGTGCCACCCCATGATTGCTACATCGTGCCTTGCCAACCAGCTCCCTCCTGAACTTCTGTGAAACAAAAGCGTACAGCAGTGGATTGACCATGGATGAAGAGCTGGCCATCATGCGTGCCAGCACAACTATCAAAATGTTCTTGTTCTTGCTGTTACCAACCAGACAGAACATGACTATATAGGCAGGCAGCCAGCACACCGTAAAGACTGCAACTAGCAGAAATGTGGTTTGCGTCACCTGCTTGTGGTAGCGCTCCAACTGCGATACCTGGCCCTGCATGCTGGTCCTGCGCAGGAAGATGTAGAGTTTGCTGTACATCAGGACAATGATCAGCAAAGGAAGGGCAAAGCCGAACAAAAACAGGGCGGTGCTGTAAAAGACCTGGCTGAGATCGCTTAGGAAGGCAAAGCAAAGAGTTGTGGCGTAGCTACCAACGGTGCGGAAGGCGAACTGCGGAGAGCCCAGCGCCACAGCTGTCACCCAGAGAAGGACAACCGAAATCCGGATCCACTGCGGCATGCCGGAGCGGTACACCCAGGTGGGGCGTGCTACAATAAGATAGCGTGACAGTGCTAATGCCGCTAGAGTAAACGCGCTACCAGTGTTGCAGGCCACCCCCAGGAAACTCACGGCCTTGCATAGGAAGCTGCCGAATGGCCAGTTGCCGAGTACAATGGCGGCCGTGTGGAAAGGCAGCGAGAGAAGCAGCAGGATGTCTGAAGTGCTCAAGGTGAGAAGTAACATATCCGTACTGTAGAGCAAGCGAGAGCCTGTTTTCCATCTTCTCTTGAGCAAGATAAAGATTACCAGCGAGTGACCGACCAGACCAATTCCTATGATCATCATGTCTAGTATAGGTACCAAGACTTTGTGAATGCCCCATTCCAGCTCTAATTGCCAGCTTTGGTTGTCATTATTCCAGTCAGCCATCCACAAAACAGCAAATCCAGCCTCTCTAATGTGTTCTCCAAGTCTGATATTGATGGCCCTGTGGAAGCACAGAAAAGCAACATCCATTAACTAGGGCAGCCACTCCCCCCACCACTCGTGTGCTAATTGGCTCTCTTATCACCACCTCCATCCAAACTCCCACCTCACCCACATCCACACACACACACACACACACACACACACACATACACACACACACATACGCGCAAGCAACACACACTTCAGCAGTAATTGCATCTCTGTATTTGTTAGTGGCTGGAGATGGATCTGCCTGAGGAACAGGGACAGTCTTCCTCTGCAATAACTCCTGTATGTTCATCACAGGCTGCACTGCCTCCAAACCACAAGCTACCCACTTGTTAAGGGTTTTGAGCTTTTGGTGTTTTATGTTTGCCAGTATATTTGGTGCGTCGGGTATTTCTTGGTGACGTTTTAAAAAAAAATAGCACCTCAAGTCACTATAGTTAGCCGGTATTGATCATGTGAAACCAGGAAACTTGTCAGGGGGTGGCTTAACACCAGTTGCTATGTACCACTTGGTGATTTTTGTATCATTAAGAAAACAAATGAGGCTTATTCTCTTCTGCATTCGAGAACAGAGAAGAACGAATCAAACTTTTTTCTACTACTACTTAGTTGATTTGGTTATTACCCTTTTTTAGTTGATAAATGATCTTACCCAGATCGACCAAGATGAGCAGTTAAGGGGACTCACTAGCTTCAGAATAGTAACTCAGAATCTTAACCACTGAGGCGTGGTACTGAAAAATGGACGATTCCTCTATGTGACAATTGCTGCCAGCAATAGCTACTTTTTTCAGCTAGACTCTTTGATCTGCTCTCTTTATTTTCTTAATCTAGGCATGTGTGGAAGCTACAATATCCTACCATACTACATGTCTAGTCAAATCACTACCTTCAAAGATAACAGAACGTTTGGGCTGAATGAAATGAATCGGAAAAACGATTTTCCGATTATTGCTTGGTAAATTGGTTTAGATTTACCAGCCAAAATGAACTCTTTCACACAGTCTGTTCCCCACATGGCCCGCTTGTAATCTACCACAGGTAACATCGTGCAGGATTTGCATTTTGGTCAGTGTTGCCAACTTGACGAGTTTGTGGCTAGATTTAGACTTTTTAGACCCCTCTAGCAAGCTGTTTTCAAAAAAGCATCTAGACAGATCCTAGTAACCTTGTGTACAAACCTTTTATGTAGTTGTATTTGTAAATATGTTTGGTTTATCCTGTACAGAGAGTAAGAGAGAAGAAGCCTAGAAGCCTAGTGGTTAAGGAACTGGACTATGGACCAGAAGGTCCATAGCAAGGCCCTTTACCCACAATTGCTTGGATTGTAAGACTCTATAAATTGCAAGTCACTCTGGATAAGGGCGTCTGCTAAATGACGTAAATGTAAATGTCTTCCGGCGACATTTAGTGACTTTTCGAGTTTAGCTACTGTCATCTGAAAAAGATGGCAACACCAATTGTCGTAATGTGGCCCTTCCAGTGCAGTTCTGGCTGTGTACTGGCAGCCAAATTTAGTTGAAATCATCACCCTAATTCCATTTGGGCATGTGGGCTGAAGGAAAAGGCAAGTTAGCTCTTTGGGCTTGACTAATGCTGGCGCTAACATTTTGACATATGATTTATTAGCCTGTATGTTGTGCACTTTGTAAAGAGGCTCAAGTGTTTTTCTCAAAACAGAGAAAGCTCTAAACTGAGCATTAAGAAGTCATTTAGAACAGAAATGAGAGCAGCCATTAGCTTTGACTAGTGTGTGCCTCAGAAAATCCAGAAAGAATTAGCCTGCAAAACATGACTGATTAAAAGTCGCCTTTGTAATGGGATGGTAAAACAAGTAGTGCCTACCTTACTTGGTTGATGCAACACTTTAAACATCGAGACTATTTGATTAAAAATGTAGCAGCACCTCACTTAACTTAATAGCTATGTTTGTAGAATAAGCTTAGCAGTGTGCCAGATACAAAGCTGATGGTTGAATCGATTGTGTATTTTGGTTCATTGGTTGTATTAATTACCAAATTATTTTTCCAGTGTTAGCCTATTCATTTGTGCATGTACGTCATAAATGTGTGAAAAGTTGCGGCTGCCATAATTAATTTCCTTTTTGCATTTTGTGAGGTGAATGTAAGAACCTGACTGTAGCTTGCACTTTGCCCAGTTTTTGGTTTAGAGTAGTACTTGATTTATTCAAGCACAGAAGAGCTGGGTTTGTGTGTTTTATTGATGGATAGTCACAGACCAGTCTCTGCTGTGACGTGAATGGATAATGAGATCAGATAAGGAACGAGAATACAGAGCCTTCGTAAAAGCTTTATGACTGAAGCCCATTAAACACGGCTTTTAAATCAGTGGGAACATTGTCCGTTTAATATACTGCTCACAAAAATGAAGGCATATGTCAAAATGAATATGAAGCGATTAAAAGGGAAGTATTTGATTTTATTTTCTTAACCAAGCTCATTAGAAAAGCAAATGAAAAGTCAGAAAGTTGTTTGATTACGTAAATGAAATTCAATCTCAATTGTGGTGATTGAGTAACAAGTGATATATTCGTGGGGGTGAACAGAAGCGTGTCAAACTGGACGAGAGTGCCCCACATTGGGTGTATGGTCACCCAAGACAGGTCAAAACAAGCTGACTGTGATGGGGCATGGACGAAATCAGACTGCCCAGCAGTGGGATCCTCTTATTATTTTTCATGATTTTATAATATCTCATAACTTTTGTGTTGGGACTGTGGTAGCCTAGTGGTTGAGGTACTGGACTCTGGACCAGAAGGTTCAGGGTTCAAATCCCACCTCTGCCACAGTTGGGTCCTTGAGCAAGACCCTTAACCCACAATTGCTTGGATTATAAGACTGTATAACTTGTAAGTCGCTCTGGATAAGGGCGTCTGCTAAATGATGTAAATGTGTAAATTTGAGGATCATGGTAATTTAAAGATCTACAACTAAGATGCCTCGTTTTATTGTAGTAAGTTTGTGTGGGTTTGCATCTTTGAGTGTACTTCCTTCTGGAAGAGAATGAGAGAGAATGCTGGGCATGAATGTACTCTGCAAATGAGCCAGTGTGCACAAGCAGCCATCCACAAAATCACTGATAATGTGCTTCACCTGCACGGACACACACATGTACACACTGCAAACACACTGATAGATCATTTACAGAGCTACCCTGATCAGGAAAAAAGGAGGATAGACTGTAAATAAGGCGGGAAAAGTACAGGGTGAGTTAAGACACAGAAAACATTACGCGCTGCTTTGTGGAACTTTGGTAAAGGCTGCCAAAACCATTGTTGCTGTTTCTTCATCGGTAGTGGTCTTCTGATGGCCACTATTAGACTTGTTATGGACATCCCGGAAGATCAGGCAGATAAAACACAAACGCAACGAGTAAATATGAACCAGTTTGTATAGTTGTAGGATATAGAAATTATACAGGCGATGGGGAACAAACAAATGAGTACTACTTCCAATAGGACAAGCCACACCAGGAACACCATTTACAGCTTGCTATGAAGAAAAGCAATTCACACAAACATAAGTAACTTGCACAAAAAGTCTTAACACATCGGCTGAGTTAGAACAGTCCCTAGTCCGAATGTAAGCAAGCAAGCACACAACCAGTAAGGTAACAAGGTTCTGCAATAAACTCCCACCTCTGTGCGTGGGCCCACAGTTTTGACTGGTTGTTACGGATGTTAAACAGAGACTACCTGTAATTATATGTTTTACCATTTTTGTGTTTACTTTACAGGTATCAATTAATAAAATACTGTTTTAAGAAACTTGTTTACTTTTAGTGAAGAAAAGTTTCTTTAGACCTCAGGGACATGTTTACACTGTGCAATAAAAGAGTGATAAGATATGGCTGTAGGGTTTTTTCTTTCATTGTTCACCTATATGGTCATATTTTTTTGAAAGTTTTTTTTTTCAGAATGTTTCTATCATTTAAGTAGACTGTAGTATTAAGACACTGATCTCTACCTTGTGGGCAGTGATTCTCAAACCCCGGGCCCAATTTTGACCAATATGTAGTGCAACACATTGTTCATTGCAGAATTAAATAAAATGTGCAGTTATTTTCTAGACCTAAATAACCAATATAGAGTACATGTGGATAAAATGCCTAAGGCTGTGGGGTAATGGTTCATGAATTAATAATGCTTTGCATTAATAGATCAATTATTTGGTTTTGTTTCTCATCAGATGTGGGTTCTGTGGAGGGCTTGGCCTATCACAGAGGCTGGGACACTCTGTTCTGGACCAGCTACACCACCTCCACTATAACTCGACACACCGTGGACCAGACTCGCAGCGGCGCCTTTAACAGGGAGACGGTGGTCACCATGTCTGGAGATGACCATCCAAGAGCCTTCTCTCTTGACGAGTGCCAAGGGTGAGACACCAGGAACTCAAATAGTGGATGCATGTTATATGTTTTAGTTCTCAAATCAGTGCATGTACAGACGACATGGAGACACATCCAGTTCTCTGTTGGGTTTGATATACAGGGTGAGTCAAAAGTCACAGGACACGTAGCGTGCCCCGTAGTGGGCTTTTCGTTAAGGCTGCCAAAACTGTCTTCGTCTGGTTAATTGTTGGTAGCTGTCTTCAGACGACCACAGTCCCCGGTGAAATTGGTGGTCTTTCTGTTTGTCGTTTTTTTAAGTCTGCGGCTATGATAGAGCAACTGCATTCCCCAGACATCAAAACTAAATCTATTTTGTTTTTAAATCTATTTTGTTAATAATTTTATTACTAACTTAAATATTATTATTGATTTAAATGTTAATATTTACTTAATTTGACTATTTCTTTAATATATTTTAAAGTATTTACTTAATTAACATCTAGGCCACCCATGGAGGATAGGTCCCTTTTTAAGTATTCATTCTACTTTCAGGGAGTTTTTCCTTTCCACTGTCCTTTCCAACTTTTTTTTTTACTTTGTGTTGATAACTTTTGAACCACAAGAAATATTGCAAATCTGATTGCAGCAATCAATTTCTAAAACAATACTGGTTGTCTTTGAAATGCTAACGACCACCTTCCCATTGGAAAGACTTGTCTTGGTTCAGTATGGGAGCTTTCAAGATGGCAGCCATGTTTCAGACATAGCCGAAAAGATGGGCCCCCTTACCCATTACTTGCTGAAGTATTCAGATATTTCATTTTCCCATTTGTTTCTAAACTAAAATGGTGTCCTGTGACTTTTGACCCTGTATTTGGTAGTTGTTGTAGCCCAGAGACTAAACCAATGCTGATGTTTTACTATGTAGTGATTTAGCCTTAAACTACTTTTTATACTTTTTGTTCATAAAAGTTTGGGGAACTTTTTGGCATGCACTTGATTCATTTCCTAATTCTTTCTAAATAATTCTACCCTCAGTCTGATGTTCTGGACGAACTGGAACGAGCTGTCCCCCAGCATCATGCGGGCGTCTCTGTCTGGGGCTAATGTGCTGGTCATTGTGGGCAGCAGCATTCGTACCCCAAACGGCCTGGCTATTGACCATCGTGCTGAGAAGCTGTATTTCTCAGATGCCTCACTGGACAAGATCGAGCGCTGCGAGTACGATGGCAGCAACCGATTTGTGAGTTTTCTGCTTGGTTTCTTTCTTATAAATTAGTGGTTTTATTGCTTTGTTTTGATGTTTTAGGAGGAAGCTAAACTATGTGAAAATTTAAATAAACACGCCCGGTCAAAGGACTATGCATTGTGGTATAATTTCTAATCATAAACTCAAAACTACTTAAGTAATTTTTTATTTCTTCTTTCGCTTTTATTCTTTAGTCTGCCCATGCAAATAGTTTCAGGTTAAGTAATTTATTAATTTATTAAAAACTGGCTAAGAAGGAACGGTCCAAATATAGTCAGTTAAACTGATATAATACAAATGTACTGTAGAAAACGTAAAAATGTAAAACTAAAAAGCACACAATAATAAAATAGAAAATAATGAAACGTGAAAGACAATAATTAAAAAAATATATTTATTATATTATTAGTTATTGGATATTGAAAAGGAAAAGAGAAAGTAAATATGTAGAGTAATAAAAGAAAAACAAGGATAATAAATACATTAAAGAAACAATATGTCAACAATAATATATTTTATTTTGAGGTATCCCCTAATTTATGTGAGCAGTATGGATGGTGTGCATTTGTACTGATGATCATACTCCTCCTTGTTTCTGCACTTTGCCCATTTGAGCAGTTATAACTCACTATATATGTGAAATTTATGTACAATGTTGTGTGGACTGTGAGAAAATAGAATAAAGAAAACCTGAACGATATGGTGGTGTGTTCATAATACATCTTGGCTTTTGTTTTTTGTGTTTGTGTGTGTTATGTAGGTGGTTTTGAAGAACGAACCCGTGCACCCCTTCGGCCTGGCAGTCTACGGCGAGTACATCTTCTGGACGGACTGGGTGCGCAGGGCTGTGCTGAGAGCCGATAAATTTGGCCGAGATATGAAAGTGCTCCGCGCTGACATCCCCCAGCAGCCAATGGGCATCATTGCTGTGGCCAAAGACACCAACAGCTGTGGGTTTCAATAGACACGAGCTAGAATTCGGTTCCAAATCGTGAATTTTAACCTCTTAAAACTGTAATTAAGTGTAACTTTGTGTCCCGTGCAGGCGAGTTCTCTCCATGTCACACCAATAACGGGGGCTGTGAGGATCTGTGTCTGCTGACCTCAGAGGGCCGGGTCAACTGCAGCTGCCGTGGAGACCGCAAGCTGGTAGAGGGCAACGTCTGTGTCGGTGAGAGACTCAAAGGATTACAGATGTTGTGCTGCTTAGTTTCTATAATCCTTGGGTATTTGAGTCAACAATGAAGCAGTGATCTTAGATGCTCAGTATGCTCAGATGTTCCGCATTCCAACCCATTATTGTGTTTTAATTAAGTAATTTTAATCACCCCTGGTCAAATTACAGTTTAGCTTAAGGTCATGTAGTTTAGATGGGCCTATTCATTTCAATGGGGCTCCCCCAACATTTTAGGAGCCACCAGTCACTCATCCAAAGGCAGCTCTCTAGGTAAAAATGCCTTGTTAATGTCAGAGGAGAATGGGCAGACTGGTTTGAGCTCATAGAAAGGCAACAGTAACTCATTTAACCACTTGTTGCAAGAAGGGTAAATGCAGAAGAGCATCTCTCAATGCACAGCACATCAAACCTTGATGCAGATGATCCACAGCAGCAGAAGACCACACCGGGTGCTGCTCTTGCCACTAAGACAACTAAGGCTACAATTTGAACCAAAATGTCACTAAATAGGACAACAAAAGAATGGAAAAATGTTGCTTTTGCTGCCAAATTTCGGAGGGTAGGGTAACAGTTTGGTCTAAACAACATGAAAGCTTGGGTTCTGATGGGGGTAGTTGTAATGGTGTGGGGGATAAGTTCTCTGCACTTTTTACCCTTTATGGTCACAGTGTTTTAACTTCTGATAAGTACTTGCAGCAGGAGATAACACATTAAGTCACAAAGCTCAAATCATCGCAAATTCTTGTACATGATCAGTTCACTGTGCTCAAATGGCCTCCACAGTCACCAGATCTCAATCCAATACAGTTGAATCCGGTTAATGGGACCACATCGGGACGCGATATTTTTGGTCCTAATAACCGGCTGGTCCAATTAAACGAACATGCCCTATGTTACAAGACGGGACATGCTATGTAACATATTAAATGTTTATTAAACCTTTATTGTG
>JAUZSU010023196.1:0-10681 GCA_034780255.1 Parotocinclus maculicauda
GGCTTCTTTGCTCGCCCTGTTGCCACCGCGACCCTGAATTGGAACTAGCGGAAAAGAAGATGTATGTATGTATGTATTTGAGTCTTGGCTTGACTTGGTTAATTGCCTTAGAAGTGTGTGAATGAGTGTGTAAGAGTCCTTGCTTTGTACTGTCAGTCCATCCAGGGTCCAGAACCAGAGCTGTGCCAAAACCATGACCGGTATAACAGGGATAATGAAGAAGAATGGATGGCTATGAAAAAATCCTATTAGGAGATGTTCTAAAATTCTCTAAAATTTAGCCATAAATGAAGTAAATATAGCAAAGGAAATTAGCTTAGCAACTTAACATAGAGACTGTAGACTGCGTTTCTACCCTGAGGTGATCCAACCTTTTCATGCATGTTTGCTCTGAACCTGAAAGAAGCCAAGTCATGCAGGACCTGCCTTGATTACACACATCTCTCTCAGGCTATGCAAGGGCACTACAAGCTCATGTCAGCTCGGTCGGAGCAGAGCCTGCAGTTCCCATGGCAACTGGGGTAGAGAGCATCACCTGCAGAGAGCGTGAAGCGTCTTGGGAATTGTAGTGTTGTGAATCAAAGTTGTTAGTTGAAAGTGATTGGGGGAGAAAATGCCAGAAATGGCTGCAGACTGACATTGCAGCATACATGATGCTGAAAGCAAGGCCTTGGTGGATTCAGCTCTCCAGAGCCCGTCTGATTTGATCTTCCAAGCATCTTATTGAAACATGTTTTCAGCCAGCATTGTGACGTCTAAATGTATCCTGCTGTCCCATGAGAGATTCTTAAGCCAGAGGGTATAAAGCCAGATTTTGCAGACAAATTAATTAATTAATTTTCTTATCTTATTCTTGGTCAGGATCACAGGAAAGCAGGGGCCTGGGCAGGACAGGGCACAAGGCAGGAACAAGCCCAGATAGAGCGCCAATCCATTATAGCGTACACACACATATACTAAAGACACTTTACAGGGGTTAGACAATGAAACTGAAACACCTGTCATTTTAGTGTGGGAGGTTTGTGATGTATCAAGAGCAACGTTATCCAAGAACGACCAACCACATCCAACAGGATTAACTGTGGACGCAAGAGGAAGCTGTCTGAAAGGGATGTTCGGGTGATAACCCGGATTGTTTTCAAAAAACATAAAACCACGGCTGCCCAAATCATGACAGAATTAAAAGTGCACCTCAACTCTCCTGTTTCCACCAGAACTGTCCGTCAGGATCCACAGGGTCAAAATACACGGCCGGGCTGCTATAACCAAACCTTTGTCTAAACCCAGGTGTTTCAGTTTCATTGTCCAATCCCTGTATCTGCTCTGAGTGTGACGCTCTGACCAGTGTTCTCCGGATAAATCATGGGTCGTGGTATTAATGTGGATGTTACTGTATGCCCTCCCTCATGGCAGTGGTGGATTGTTCAGGAATATTTTGGGGGTCATGACAAAGAGCTCAAGGTCTTGGCTTTGGCTCTGAATGCAATCTTCTCAAGGCTTACCTTGAATCTTAAATTTAAGAATCTGTTGCTAACGTTTTGGTGCCGAATACCACAGGACACCTAGAGAGAGCCCATTGGGTCCATGCTTTGACCCACAAGGGGGACTTAAATAATACTAGACAGGTGGTTTTAATGTGTCAGTACTTACAAATGACTAAATACTATCAAACAGTAATAACTGGTTCAGACGCACAAGGTCACGGTTTGTAGAATCCGGAAAAACCAAGCCAACAACTTTTAATGATAAAACCCAACACATTATGGAAACAGTAGTTGTTTTCCTCGGAAAAGCACAGCACGTATCCAGCTTTGCACACTTGGCTTTCTTTTTCTAAAAAAATACTTTGAGATCATCTCATAACTGGTTGGCTAGATTTCATGCTTTAACCCTTTTAGGGCTAAACCATGAACACAGACTTATTTACAACAAATATTCTAAAACAAATGGACTTTAAAGGGTCAAATACCTTATGCCTAACAATTTTCTGAAAAGTATACGAATGCAATGAATAGAGAAAAACGTGTCACTGGGCTCAGTTTTTTCAACGTATTGTAAAAGTTGTATCTGAACTGGTAGAGCGTATTCAGTCTGATGCTTTCTCGATCGATTAACGACATTTGTGCCATGAAACCAGCTCTTTTGTGCCTCGAGAGATGAACAGACCGCGTAAATGTGCCATACTGGTTTTTCTTTTGTTCGTTTCCACCTTTCTGTATAACCCAAACTACCAAACAGTGTAGTGTCACCCAGGTAAGTGTCGATATTCCACTTTCAAATCATGACGGTCACTGAGGTTTACAGTACTATCAGGGTGCTCGATTTTAAAATGTAACATCGGTACATCCCTGAGGTGAACGGATTCCCTTACAACAGCTCCTCAAGTTTCAGGGTTTATTCTGAACTTTTAGGATTTATTGCAAGACCGGCTTTTCATGAGTAGTCTGGGCAAAAATGTGATATACACAAGGCTGTTCCCTTCCTAAACATAGGTAATCAGCCAAGATTATCGGCTTCGGACATCAAAAATGTCCTGGTTGTTTGGGGATTATTCTACAAACCCAGTTCTACAGGACATGCCCAGTGAAGGAGACTGAACATGCAGAATCTAAAAGATGGCTAAGCAGCTGCGGGGTTGAGCCTAAGTGAAATCACACTACTAGAACAACGGCTCTGAGCGGTTACGTTTCAAGGAGTTGGAGAAAGTAGTAATAATAGTAAACATCACCAAGCAAGCTTCAGTGAGCGATCCAAGCATGTTCTGGTAAGGGGTTACCAAAATATGACATTACTACATGATACAATATTAATGTATTGTACTTAAAGTACACTAATAATACGTCTCAGAAAAGTCAATTAGAGCAAGAAGTCTGCCATGTTTTAAAAAAAATATAGGTTCTCAAGAGTCTTAGTTAACCCCACAATCCTGTCATTTTGTTGTTCCATTTTCAATCTTATTTGTGCTGATTAGGGCAGTGGCAGTTCTAGACAATTTGAATCAGTGTGGGGGCAGGGAAGGGCATGTGGCAATGTTAAAGGGGCCAGTTATGTCTGCCTAAATGTGCATTGTTGCAGTGTGTTTGCAAAAGAGCTGTAACTCACTGCTTATGGAGGGGTATGAAGTGCACCCATTGGGTGAAGGCAAAACTGCTTCATGTAAAGGATTCCAGTCCAGCACATGGCCCTGTAACCAACCCACCTGACCTATACATTTTGAAGAAGCACCCGTGCTCATCAGCATGTGGCACCATCTGAAGCACAGCTAGGAAATCACTGGGTGCCGGTCCAGTCCAGTCCAGTGGGTCTAATGAATCATCTGAACTTGCTGTTGCAAGCAAGCGTTGTCCGAGATTCAGACGCAGGCTCTCAGGAACTGCCATGTCCAGCAGCTCCAGAGCTGCACGTGGAACTATCTGATAAAAAATGACTAGTAATACTTTGTATAACAATTACCAGCTCATGCTTAGAAAGACTCGCTATGAGAGTCCTCAAACACGCATCCGTGTCACTGCTGTGGTGTGAAAAGGAAACGGAGCAGAACTAATAACTAAAAGCTCACATGAATTATTTCCTGCACATGGAGAAGATCCTTACCAGCCTCGTTCTTTTCAGTTCATGCTACTGTCAAACATTCAGGAGGAAGTGATGCGCTTCAGAGTGAAATTGGAGTGCCGTCCTCCAGCTGTGTGTTCATGAGGACTGTGTTAAGAATAAAAGGGGGACAGGATGCGGAAGATTCTTCCTCTGTGCCAATCCCAACGAGCTATACAGACAGTTCTTCAAATCTCAAAGCCGATTCCTCAGTGCCAAGCTGTTCAGATTCAGATATTGAAAATCTGTGGTCAGCCCAGTAGGAGGAAGTCACTTTCGTGGAGTGGGGCCTTTGTGAAACAGGTAGATCGGTCTCTGAAAACCTGCATTTGGGAAAAATTTGAGTGACTTTACAGGCAATGCAGTTCATAGATTTGCACATATCAGCGTAACTGGAAACTACTTCCTTTTTTTTTCTATACTAATAACTAGTGGTGTAATGATACATCATGACTTGGCAGTGGTGGGATTTGATCCACTTCAGATCCACTCTTCAGTGCTTTAGCTGCTGTGTCACCACTGTCCCTAAATGCTCTTATCCATGAACTCAATAAACATGCGACACTTGATAGTGCATCTGTCTACACAAATTTCAACTTCTTTAGGAACAAAATTAAATAAACTAAACAAATTTTCAAACATAAAAGCAGAAGGTTTTCGTCCTATTATCCAAGATACGGTAAAGCTACGATGGAACATTTTGTATTTTAAATCTCTGTTTCTAGTTATTTCTTTACAAGGGACAGAAGCTGGGGTTTTTTTTACCTATATAAGAGAATGTATATTGTTTTCACTTCGGAAATAACTAAAGGAGTGTCATTTATCGAATGTAAAAATCAATCATTGAGAAAATCGAATCATGCAGTGAGAACCGTGGTGCTGAAGTAACTGCAGAGGAACAAACGTATAAGACCAACCTCTGGATGAACTATTGGGAGTTCCAAGAAGCTCATAGCTAGAGAAGCCCACCTCACCAGTCAGAAATGTGGAGAACTTATCTGGTTTCAACTGAATGCTGAAATAATTCTTATAGATGTTGTCCTGCAAAAATACAAGCAGAAAAGGTCATGATTGTAGTCATCTGTTCAAATCTGTCACCAAGGTCTCATAGTAACCGTCACTTCCTTACAGCTGTGACACTGTAGTCTTCGAAAAATCTCACATCAGGAGTTAGTGTTATCTTCCATCACACTCAATGCAGTAGAAAATTAAACAGTTATGGTTACTAGAAATGAAGCCTACACTGATTTATTAGGCAAAAAAAAAGTGTCATTTGTAAGAACCAGAACTGTAGTACTGGGCAGTAGATTTCCATCACCTCTGAGATACCGTAGTCTCATGCAGGTGGCTTACACATATTACGTGATGATCTGTACTGTACTGATCTTTATTTTACTACAACCCAAGCAAAAAGGAGCCGCAGGCATTTTCAAATCATCACGTTTTGTGCGTTTAAGATCAAATCAGACGTACCAATAGCAAAAGACCAAACTTATACTTAGTGATTTAGATTAATGTCCTGTACTTTACTTTATTAACCTGATAAATTACACACTTTATAATAAAACGTAGTTAGTCAGTGTTCTTTAAGCAGTGACAATATCCTTAGAAAGGATCTCATCTATCCCAACAACAACTTATGATATTGTGCACCTCCAGTTTGATGTTTACATCAAATAATAATCTGTGGGATTATTGGATTGTTGCAAAGCACAAACCCCCAAATCATGTAAACCTGGCAGTTTCCCATTATCTGATTACTTAAGTGCACATATGCTTGTCAATCGATTGACAAAATCAAATTGAATTAAAAACTGAACAAGGTAACTAAACATTAACAAAGGTATGTTAAAGAAAAAACGAATTAAGTAAATTAAACACCAAGTTTGATCAAGTCATCAGCAGCAAACTGACATTACTGAGCTCAGTTTTTCCAGATTTGTATTCATAAATAAATACATTTGAAAATGTATGACCATACCACACTGCCCTATTTGCATATGTGTGTGTGTGTATGTGAGAGAGAGAGTCTGTGTGTACCGTGAGTTTCTTCCTCTTGCTATAAGAGCTCCAGGGTTGGGGTTCAAGGATGAAGAGACCTCCCGGCCTAAGATGGCGATAGGCGCGGTGAAAGAAGCGCTTCAGGCCGGCATCACCCCAGTTCAGGTGAACCCACTTAGTAACACTAAGACACAGTATCACATCAAACTCCTCACGCTGCGTCTGTAGTAAAGCATCACTGTCTAACACGTAGTTTCCCTGAACATATGAGAGAGAGAGAGGGAGAGAGAGAGAAAGGGAGAGAGAGAAAGGGAGAGAGAGACAGGGAGAGAGAGAAAGTGGGAGAGAGAAAGGGGGAGAGAGAAAGGGGGAGAGAGAAAGGGGGAGAGAGAAAGAGGGAGAGAGAAAGAGGGAGAGAGAAAGAGGGAGAGAGAAAGAGAGAGAGAGAAAGAGAGAGCGCCCAGTATTGAAAACACAAACTACATCTTTTATTATTATTAAACAACCTTTATTTGAACACATCCTGTTCGACAGCAGTGCTGAATTACTAGTTCGATACAATCAGTGTTCCAACACACGCCGTCCTCACATTTACCTTGCTAAAGTCCCCATGGACACCAAAGAGCAGTCCCATTAATGTCATTTCAAGGCAAGGTAGTTATAAGTGTCAAAATCACTGCAGATATCCAAGGAACAAATTTCCCAGAGGGCATTGCTGCAATCTGATGGGTTTCATTTCAACAAATGAACATTTAAACAAATTATAAAACAGGAGCATAATGGTTTAAATTGTTAATATGACACACATGATGCTCAAGCTGTGTGTAACTGTTTTACCTCTAGCTAAACGGCAGCAAGCAGCACAACGGCTTCCTGGTTGGTGCGTTAGCCATTTTGGTCGTTAGGAAACGTCTAAACCTGAGGGGATACCGCATATAACCGTGTAGGCTACATCTTTTATGGATTATGATCATATAGATTGTACTGTAAATGCAATAGTGGGTTAAGAGCAGTGCCCCAGGACTCAGTGGTAGTTTAGCAGAGGTGAGATTTGAACCCTGGACCTTCAGATTCACTGTCCAGTACTTTAGGCGCTTTGCCGCCATTATAAACTTCCATCCCCATCCTTGGATTCGATTAATACGTGAGACTTTGTAGTATCAGGTCGCACAAATTTCAACTTGACCTCTGCAAGAAACTCAAATCTAAAAGCTAAGCTTTAAATTGTAAAATATACGGAGGCAAATGGAATACATACATACTGTTGCTGTTAAAAAACGTTTAGCCCAGCTCTTACCTTTACAAATGTGACGTTGGAAGGAAAATCACCAAGAGGAAGTGCTTGGGTGTCGGGGAGGGGAGGAGCAGCAATAGGTCCTCTGGAGACGCGGAGGGAAAGCGGGAATAAGCAACTTCCATCCGCTGGCACAGATCCACCATGGTTCTTTTTGTCTTCTGTTTTTTTGTCTCCATCCATCTGCTCTCCTGCTGATCCGTTTCCTTCATCCTCATCTCCTGCTCCTGTAGTATTTGATCCTTCAAGTTGTTCCTCATCCATCTTCCCCTCGTCTGTGTTTTCGTCTTCTTTATCCTCTGTGATTTTCTCATTTGCCTCGTCGTTCCCCAATTTGTCCTCCTCTCTCGCTCGCTCTTCTTTCCTCCCCTCCCTGGATTGCAGAGCATGTACTTCAGAGAGATAATGGCGAATGTTTTGTTTGGCTGCGTGGATCAGGCCGCTGTCTATATCCAGACCGACGATACGAGTCGGCCGCCAGGTCTTGGCGATGGTCAGGGTCAGGTGACCTGTATTACAACCCAAATCAAGGACCTCCTTGCCTCTAAACCATTCGGGTCGGAGTACACGAACCCGAACGTCCTCGCAGGCACCCGGGTTCCTGTAACCGTAGTACTGGTTGTAGTTGCCATACTGAAATTTCTTTCTTTGCTGGTTTGGTCTGTGCTGATTAAAGTTTTTCTGATGTTGGTGCTGGTTTGGTTTTTGATTGTTGCTTTTCTGCTGGCCCTTGTGATTAAGCTGTCCCGATCCAAAAGCAGGACCTGGAGCTGCGGGTTTGTTTTTCTCCCAGGATGAGGCACCCGTGTTCTCTGATCGGCTCGTGCTGCGCCTACGTTTGCGTTGACGGTGTGATGCGTGAGCTACAGGTGATGTGCATCTCATGCGAGCGCTCTCATCTAGGACTTCTTCATTCGGAAGGATGTTGGATCCAGACACTTCCTCTTCGATCCCCTTCGGGTCCGTTCTGTCCTCTTTACCACCCGAGACAAACGACGCCAGTGTGCTCTCAGACTGGGATGCTAAACACACTTTGAAAGTCTCGGATTCCATTTGGTTACGCTGGATTGCTGGGCCTTCACCACCTTTGCTTCCTCCGACACAATCGACACTTCCTGCTTCTCTACCCGTACCTCCTCTTACACCACCCGCTCCTCCGTGATGACGGTTCCGGTGTCTCCTTCTGCCTCCGCTGCTTTTGAGAGGAGAGAGGAGGATACCCGTGTCGCCCGCCATGCAACTGTTCAGGTTCAGCGGGTCTGTGATGTCTTTTGGAATCAGGATCTCTACAGGATCTCTGCTTTTGGATGGCAGTGGAGAAGATTTGGGGGTCTCAGCATTCAGTGCCCGGTTGACCTCTTCATCCAACAAGCTGTTGAGGTTCAGTGGATCAAAGATGTTCCCACCCAGCAGAAAGTTGGAGGGCAGCACTGACTCGCTCTCCGAATTGGCTCGGCGACGACGCTTGTTGGGAACAGGACTTTTGAAACCGCTGTTCATCGTACTTCGTCGTTTGTTCAGTCTCTGCTGATGAGGCTGAGAAGGTTTAGGTTGCTGTACACCATTTTGGTTCTGATTCAAATTAGCACATGCAGCTACTACACGGTCACTGCATTCACTAACCAGTGCTGGTTCGATAACGTTAGAAGGTCCGTCATCCTTGGTCGTTTCTATAGGGCGCTGAACACATTCAGAGTCGTTTTCTGAAACAATGGCAGATTGCTGCAGCGGTAAAGAAGCGTCCGCTGACTGGTTACTAAGTAAAAGAGTCTCTTTATCGACTGACATTTCTATCATCTTTCAATCAGTGCAGGGCAACCAATAATAATGTGAGGATCAGACATTGATCTGTAACATTTAAGGAGAACAGAAATTAACAAAAGAACATAAAACACAATGTCATATTAAAGACTAGAGAGACCCAATCAGCTTCAAAGTGGCTAGCTCTCCCATGATGCAATATCCCATATTGTAATACACATAATCTATCTAAACACACAACAGTGCACACTTAAAAATGCTTCTATTCTTTCTTTTTATAAAGTTCATTTTTTTTCCCCCTTACAAATCATGCACTATATAAAAAAAATTGTGGATGCACCTTCTCATGATTAAGCTCTGCTATTTCGGTAACCCTCGCTTGGAACACATTCATAATTCAAAGAAAACATTTCTGTAATCTCTATTGACACCCTGGCAGTAGAATGGGTTGTAGTGATACCACTGTGACTCTCAATGCGACAGTTATAGGCATCTGCTTCCAATAAGCCAGCTGAACAACTTTCTGCCCTGCTGTCCTTAAAGTCCATAAAAAACTGGTTTGAGAAGTATGATGGAGAACTACCACTGGAATGCCAAAGTGAGCCAGGGCTTACTGTCTAACATCAAAAGCCAACCTCACAGTTCTGTTCCAAATGCTGAGCCCTTTTAGAGGAAAAGGTCTGTGATGGATTAACTCCATACTAATACCCATGTTACAGATGTAATATAGTAAATTAATTGAGTGTTTACAAACTTTTGTCTACATAGTATCTCATTATCAAGTAACTGAATGAATATTTAATCACCTGATCTATTGATGAATTTGATCATATTAGTATGTTCCTTTTTCACTGTAATGACAGCATGCACTCATGCACTTATGGGGGAGTGCCCCTATAAATTCTCACTGGGTTTCAGGTACAGTGTCTGTGGAGGTAAGTCCAGGTCAGTCTGCACTTGTTGAGCTTTACGTACGTAGTTTCGAGCTATGATGGGTAGTTTAGGGTAATCCTATGAATCCTTCTCCACAAAAATTCAAATGAGCAATTTCACCCACACTTCAGTCCTCAGGCTTTTGACTCCACAACGTATAAATAACGAAACACTGAAAAATCGTAGCTTTATTCTATTAATTCTAACAATCCAATACTGAGAAACCAAAATGGTGCATTGAATTGTCCTGGAATTTGAAACTGCGTCGTTATCGTCCTCAGTGTTGAAACCTCTACATAAAGCTTAATTTGCTTTATCCAAGCATGGAAAAGCCCATAAACTGAATTCTAGTATAAATATGATGTGGTATGGATACAGGGCCTTTCTGGCATACTGGACACTGGCATCCCACCCCAGGCCCACATTCCCCCAAGCTTTCATCTTACATTTACGTTATTTAGCAGACACCCTTATCCAGAGCGACTTATCATTAATACAGTCTTACAATCTAACCAATTGTGGGTTAAGGGCCTTGCTCATGGACCCATCTGTGGCAGAGGTGGGATCTAAACCCTTGACCTTCTGGTTCACAATCCAGTACCTTAACCACCAAGCCACCAGTCCCTTTATATGACTGGGCTATGACGTACACTATAACAATCAAAACATAGCAGCTGAATTGACTGACACTGATTAAATCACAAATATCGTAAGAACCCGGCGTGAAGCTGCAGTCATAAATATCTTTACTTCTCCAAACCACAGTCAGTGGATAAACCATCACAGATTTTAAATGTCGTTTTTATTGTCTTCCCAGGAACAGGCACATTCTGTAGTGACTTCGTATGAAAATAGGGTGTTCATGATTTGTGTGACTTTTACACCCGTGGTCTATCACATGCAGACAACTGTCTGTGCCTGTGGACTGTGGTAGCCTAGTGGTTAAGAAACTGGACTCTGGACCAGAAGGTCCAGGGTTTAAATCCCACCGTTTCCACAGTTGGGTCCTTGAGCAAGACCCTTAACCCACAATTGAAACTGGACTCTGGACCAGAAGGTCCAGGGTTCAAATCCCACCGTTGCCACAGTTGGGTCCTTGAG
>JAUZSU010023207.1:0-10681 GCA_034780255.1 Parotocinclus maculicauda
GGATCCACAGGGTCAATATACACGGCCGGGCTGCTATAGCCAAACCTTTGTCTAAAACCAGGGGTTTCAGTTTCATTTTCTAACCCGTGTAGTTCATAGTTCATACAGAGCATGCCAAGGTGAAAAGTGTATTGCCTTGCTAGGATTCTTCTGATGATACATTTTCATTCTTGTTACTCGTCTGCTTTAGTTAGAGCCATTTTATAAAGCACTGATATCAGTACTTCATAATGACCTGTACTAAAAAGTCCACATATCAGAACAGAACTGTGATCTGTGCATCTCTAATTAAAATACCTCACATTTTCTATTTACATCCTTTGGACCAATCGTAAATGGCCTCGTCAGCCCCAACTATCACATTATTATTTAAGTAATTATAATGTTTCAAATGTCTGTTAAAACCAATGCATGAAAGCCTGTGTTTTATTTGCATGCCAGAATGAAGATCAGGTGAGACTTGCTGTTGTTCAAATGCTATCCTGAAGTCCAGAACAGCTCAGTTCTGATACTACGGAACCGGAGATCAAAGAGAAGAAACGTACCTGTTCCAGAAACCCAGTTATTTTTTTACTTCAGGCTTCAAGATGACTAAGTGTACAATATCTCACAATAGTTAGTACACCCCTCACATTTGTGTAACTATTTTACACTGAAGATCCGACTCTGTGGTACAACATAGACAGTCTACAGTTTGTTTAACAGTGTAAATTTTCTGTGCTCTCAAAATAACTCAACACACAACCATTAATGTCTAAAGTGCTGGCAACAAAAATGAGTACACCCCTAAGTGAGTGTGTCAATATGTCATGTGGCCACCAGCCCAGCACTTTTCCATCACTGCCTTAGCATGCAGTTCACTAGAGCTCCACAGGTTGCTACAGGAATCCTCTTTCTGGGGGACGTTAGAGACCTTGCGCTCCTCCACTTTCCGTTTGAGAACGTCTCACAGATGCTCAATAAGGTTTAGGTCTGGAAACATGCTTGACCTTTACCCTCAGTTTCTTTAGCATATCAGTGGTCATCTTGAAGGAGTATTTGGGGTCGATGTCATGTTGGAATACTGCCCTGCAGCTCAGCTTTTGAAGGGAGGGGATCATACTCTGCTTCAGCTTGTTACAGTATATGTTGGCAATCATGGTTCCCTCAATGAACTGTAGCTCCCTAAAGCCAGCAGCACTCATGTAGCCCCAAGCCATGACATTCCCACCACCATGCTTCACTGTAAACAACACACAATTGTCTTTTGACAATTATTTGTCAAAGCATTATTTTTAGAAGAAGCTTCTTTCTGGGACGACAGACATGCAGACTAATTTGATACAGGGTGTGGTGTATGATCTGAGCACTGACAGGCTGACCCCCCACCCCTTTAACCTCTGCAGCAATGCTAGCAGACATTAACTTCTACATCTATTTTAAAAGCCAACCTCTCAATATGACGCTGACCACGTGCATGCAACTTCTTTGGTGGACCATGGTGAGGCCTGTTCTGAGTTCAACCTGTCCTGTTAAACCGCTTTATGGTCTCAGCCACCATGCTGGACATCACTTTCAGGGTGTTAGCAATAATCTTATAGCCTAGGCTATCTTTATGTGAATCAATAATTATTGAGTTCTTTTCTATGAAGCGCCATGTTGAACGTCCAGTGACCAGTAACACACCTGCTCTCCATTTACACCTGAGACCTTGTAAAACTAACGAGTCACATGATGTTGGGAGGCAAACTGGCCAATTGGGCACAGTTTTATTTAGGGGTGTACTTACTTTTTTTGAACGTGGTTTAGACATTAATGGTTGTGTGTGGAGTTATTTTGAGGACACAGTTAATGTACACTGTTATACAAACTGTAGACCGTCTACTTTACACTGTATCAAGGTGTCATATCTTCAGTGTTGTCCCATAAAAAGATATAATAAACTAGTACCGAAAATGTGAGGGGTGTACTTACTTTTGTAAGATAATAAAAATGTCCTGTTGAATGAAACAAAGAATTGCAACAAACATCTTATATAAGGCACAGCGTTAATAAAGGCTGCAATTTCTTTGTAACGCTAAATGAAGTGTCAATTCTAAACTTGTCAGTGACATTTACAACAGATCTGTTCACTAAGGAAGAACAAATATGTCTAGGGATGAACTTCGCCTTGTAATGAATATAGGGACATTTTGTAGACCAACACAACAGCACAGTGTCTCCTAAGAAGGTCCTAGATCTTCACTTTCAACTCAACCACAGGTTTTCATTGGGGATTATGAGGGGGTCATGAGGCTGGGATGACCCATCTGTGCTTCTTAAACCTATTTGTGGATTTGGCTGTTACGTTTTAAATCGCTGTCCTTCTTGAAGATCTAAGAACATCCCAGCTGTAACTTCTTGCCATAGGCAGCTCGAATCTGCTGCTACTTAGTCCATGACGCCATGTATTCTGTCAAGATCAACAGGTATATGGTGATACAGCACATCACTGATCCACCTCCAGAGACGTTTGTGAGTGTACAAGTCTGATTGGAGCCTCTAGTAGAGATGCACCGATCGACATGCAGGTGACCGGAATCGCGTACGGTTTCAGTTGTGTTTTAAGTGCTACTAAACAGTACTCAGTTTAGTCAATTAAACAGTCTCTCTACATAGTGCAGTACTAAACAGAGGGTAAGGATCCTAATGAGGGTGTTGCCATCTATTTCAGACAAAGGGAAGCTGTTTGCAAGATGTGGAAGGTGAAAATAACCTGTGTAGGAACCTCTCTAAAAACATTCAGAACAATGCATTGGACAAGACATGTGAAACAGTATCACCCTGCTAAATATGTGGAATTTGACTAAACTAACTAAAGAAAAAGGAGATTAAGGCTATGCCAGCTACCCATGCTTACTTTAGCAATGACGTTTCCATCAAGAGGAAAGTTGAACAAAAATGTTCACTTATGATGTACTTTATAATTCTTAGACAGAGAGACAATCAGAATCAATCGATCGCGTGTTTAAAAAAAAACGGAAATCGGATCCGGCCAAGAAAACAGTAATTTGTCCCCCTGTAGTCTCTAGTGTTAGAGTCCTACTGGAACCTTCCCTCGATAAAATGCAAGTCCAAGTCCAGTCCAGAATCTCTGTCATGCGAATTTAAGTCGGGTCTCTAGTCACAGGTTACCAAGTTGAGTTTTGCGTCTCTATCAAGCCAACTTCCACAAAAGTGTTTGGTGGAGAATTTTTGTTTAGTCTTGATTACAGTCATGGGTTGTTCAACAGCCACATTATGTTCTGTGAAAAAGGATATTTACTGAATTGGACACTGACCAAAATGGAGTCATGTAGTGACTGTGACAAACAACAACAGACAACAAACAACAAACATATAGTTTTTTTAGGAAACTAATGTTAGAATAAAGAAAGCTGTGCAAAAATGATAAGTAAGCAAAGTGGATCTCTACCATCTACACAGCTTCTATATGGCACCACATTTTTAATGTAAGGAAATTCACAATAATTCGAGAAAATTCGGTAATGTGGTGTTACGACTATGTGTGGGGGAAAGCTATAACATCTAAGAGAAGAGGGTGGTATGATGGACATGATACAGAGAACAACATGGAAGATCAGCCAAATGAAACAGAGACTCAATGAGTGAATGTGAACCAGCTTAGATAGTTATAGGTAAAAAAGAATGTAGAAGTCGAGGGAGGGGCTCAAACAAAGAAGGACAGACATATACAGTTACAAATGTAATTCACAGCTTGTTTAAAATAAATAATGGTAAGTCTTCAACACAAACACAAGTTTAAAAAAAAGTTAAAAGTAAAAGTAAATCAAGGTTAACCTAGTTAGAACAGTCTCCAGTCTGAACATGAGCTAACAAGCAAGTGTATGTGTATCACATTAGGCTTATATATATATATGTGTGTGTGTGTGCGTGTGTGTGCGTGTGTAAATGCATGAACACATATACAGAGAAGATAGATAGATAGATAGATAGATAGATAGATAGAAATGACAATCTTGTGCTCTCAAACACTTAACTCCCGCCTCTGCTTGTGGATCTGAAGCACTGATTTGTTGTTGAGGTGATCAGCTGACCAGATTTTTATTTCCTATTATAATTTATTTCGCAAATGATAATTAAGGCAAACAAATGTTGATTGGATGAACATTAAATGGCGCTTACTTGTAGTCACCAATGTTTATTTGTAGTAAATTGTTCTACATGTCTTAACAAACTAGCCTTTGAACACAGAAAACCATTCAGCCTTAAGTACAGAAATGAACTACACAGAGTAAATGTAGTGTCTAAAGGAAAAAGCCAAACCAACCAGAAACTCCTCTGTAGCTTGTAGTTTATATAGCAAGTGTCCACACGAATCTGGCATTTTCTGCTACTCGTCTGCGAGTGGACAGAGCCTTAGTTCTTGATTCAGAGCAGAGAAAACAGCCGACTACTAAATACCATCCAGACAAAGTGCTAGTATTCACATCAGTTTATGAACACAAACAACTTGATGGAAGTAAACAAGCTTTTAACTGCACCAGTCACTTTATGTGAACTGTTCTATGAACACCGTTACTCCACACGAGTCCCAGGATGAGTCGAGTCTACACCTCTGTCCTCCATCCTACTTAACAGTAAGGATTGGGTTGTTTTCATGTGACCAAAGAGCAGCTTGAAAGTCAGAACTCCATTAGGTAGGTTACATTTGTGGTTAGATAACACAAAAAGGCTTATTTTGAGAAGTTTGACAAATCATTTTGTTGGCAATAAGGTGGCGCTCAAATGAACAGATTTAGACTTGGTAACCACCAAAAAGTTCAGTGTCAAATCAGTTCTCTAATCCTACATGTTTAACTTTTGAAAAGTGGATGATTTGATGTTTTTTCTTCAAAGTAATCTCTGTAGAGATGACCTCACGGCTTGCCCTGGAATCATCAACAGCCTGCAGGCTGGAGGCAAACTACCGAAAACACCAACGTCTTTTAAAGATAACTGATATTTCCAGTATACACAGTGTAACTGATATGAAGACGACTGGGGAGAAATATCAGTTTAGTAACTGAAGCCATGGTTTCTTCTTGTTTTACCATTGAATTAATAAAAACTATTAGTTTTCTTTTCTTTTTAAAGGTTTTTAAAATTGAAATCAATGGAGTTTCAGTTAAACTTCAGGTTTGCTTTTAGTATTATGATCAACATCATAATATTATACTATTATAGTTACATTGCTGGTTGACAAACGTGCAAAAGCTTATTTTATTTATACTGTAATTTCTATTGCACTTCACAGTCCACAATCTGTGTGTGTCCACTAAATACAGTAAACAGTACAGTACAGTCAAATCAGTTCAGACGCTGGTGCAAAACGGAATGCTATTTGATCAAAGTAAAGTACAATACTTTAAACAAATCTCTTTTTTTAAGGACATGTGAATACCTGGACTGTGTAAGTGTTTAGTTGCACTGAAGCTTTGTTTTTAGCATTACAGACGCTTCAAACGCATCACTGAAAAAAATAAGGTCCTGCAATTGTTTTCTATATTTCACGTCATGTTACAGCCTACAAGCCTCGAGTTCAGTCCAGCTGATCCTAAAGGAATCCCACTAAACACATGACTTGTTTATTTTACAGGAGCTGGATTGTTATTTGCGACTACAGACTGCAGAGCAACTTCCATCTGAAGGTGAACACCAATGCAAATACTACTAGGAACTGCAGACATTGTGCTCTTATGCAACCAAACACACTGAACTGCGAGATTTCAATCCGAAACAAACACTATTAAATACAGCACATATATGAGCTTCTAAATTAACGTTTTTTTATGTTTAATAAAGAAAAGTGGCAGTGTATTTTATCTGCTACAGCGATGACCGGTAATAGCGTTTCACCACCCAGGCGCCGATGAAGCAACTTTCGCACATAAAGACACGCTACTGAAAGAGGTTTGGGCGAATTAGAAAGTAAACTCTATATCCTACCATATATGAGATATTTGCAGGCGTCTTGCAATTAAAAAAAATAAAGCTCAAGTGCTGCGCACACGCTGAAAACGCCCGGAACCAAGTCAAGTTACCCAAACGTCATTCGAGCACAAGTCATCTTTTTTTAGAGACGGGAAAAAAGACAAACCCACCCCCAACGCGCTAAATAACACCCCGACACGACAGAATGCACCCTTAAACAGGCAAATATTTCAACCTGAATTGTTTCTTACCCTTCGGGAGTTTTTTCCGACTCAATTTTAGATGCCGTGTCTTTTTTCCGCCTTACACAGTCATTCACGACCTCATTCCAATATGGCCCAAACTGCCACTGCGCATGCTCCACTGCCGAGCCTCCCGTCCGCGTACTAAAGCCGATAATATTGTCGGATGTGTGAATAAAACAGAACACGCTCTAGTTCTGAACGTCAGATTGTTATGATCGGAGTTCTAGCTCGAGATGTGATCAAAACTTGCTGAAATTGTACGTTTTGCAACGTTCGCTAGAGAGTGGTTTAAAGAATGCACTGTAGCAAACTGCCGTTAACCTGCTGAGATCCACACGCGCTGTCAGCTTCTAGAACTGCATGGGGTGGCCAAGTCTACTAAACGCTGTCCAAAGTCCAGAAATACACACCAAAAATGTGCGTTATTGTGAAACGGTGACCCAGAAGACCAACAGAAGATCAAATCATTCCCTTTTATTTCCCCCAAGATGACCTAAAACCATAGATGTTGCTGTTTCACTATTAACTCAGTCATTTATTTGGCACATGTTCACGATATATCTTTGGAATGCTTCCAAATATTAAAACACTATTTCAAAATATTTGCAGAGTTCATTAATCCACATGGGGTCGCGGGCCAGTCGGTGCCCACCAGGTGCAAGGGCAGGAACAACCCCAGATGGGACGCCAATCCATCGTGTGGCACATACACACACACAGTCGCACACGAAGGGCTACTTTAGAGACACCAGTTAACCTAACACACGTCTTTGGACTGTGGGAGGAAACCGGAGTACCCGGAGTAAACCCAGGCAGACACGGGGAGGACATGCAGACTGTTTGCAAAGTTGTCTTATGAAAATACTGAAGACTGTCAGCTTTTGGACCTCTTCAGGTGGTCATAGGGCGGTCAAAAGGGTGCCAGTGATAAACTGAAGAAACGTTTCACAAACCTCATTCACTCGATAAAAAGTTCTAAAAAAGAAAAAAAACACAATACAATTTAACTCTCACAAATACTGAGCAATTAAGTGAAATATAAGCAATATATATTTCAGTGTGTGGAAAAGATAGTACCAGGACTTTCCAAACGCCAATAAAGTTTAAAATGCACCTGTAAGTAGTGAGTCGGTACATTCTAGGCTATTGGAACTACAGTATACTAAGTATAATCTACTGACACTTTTGTAGAGCCGTCAGTGTAATGTATTGTTCTGCAATAAAATGTATTAACTGTGTATTAACTAATTCATTCATTTTCATAAAGGTTTAATCCTGACCTGGGCCACGGGAAAGTCAGTACCTAGCCAGCAGTACAGGGTGAAAAGCATTTACAACCCTACAGCTACCCTGGAGCGACACTCCATTGTAGGACACACTCGAACACACACACATACACACTAGGGGCACTGTTGCAACACCACATGTCTTTGGACTTTGTTAGAAAACCGGAGTACCCGGAGGAAACCCACACAGACACAGTGAAGGTATGCAGACTCTACACAGAAAAGCCCCAGAAGCCTCCACTTCACCTGGGAGCTTCTGGTTTATTCATTTTACACTAAAATACTGCATACTTATAATGTATGTTTTATTTCCTAGTGATAAAATGTACTTTAGGGTATTTAAAGTCCAAAAACACACAGAAAGGGTCGCATTATTTACATTTACATCATTTAGCAGACACCCTTATCCTTACAATTCCTACTGTCTTACAATCCAAGCAATTGTGGGTTAAGGGCCTTGCTCAGAGACCCGACTGTAGCAGAGGTGGAATTTGAACCTTCTGGCCCATAGTCCAGTACCTTAACCACTAGGCCACCCCAGTCCCACAACCTGAGATGCAACACTTTCTAAGCGGATGTGAAAACCTCCGCTATTAAATACTGACCAAATCAAACTGATGATTTAATAACTTCATAACTCTAAATACCACAGAAGTCCTGTGTGTGCCTATTAGTGCTAACAATTGTTTTATTCAGTACACAATGTATAATTTTAAACAGAAATCTGAATCTTTTACTACCAAAACATTTGTATTCCTTTTTTAGCGATGTCTACCAAAGGCTAGTCAGATATACTCCACAGTTTCCAACGTCCATCCAAACTAAGAACATCAGACAGGAATTTCAGGCAGATGCAAGAAGGTCTTACAAAGTCTAGCGTCAACATTATAAGACATGTCCAGCTGTATCAACCAGGTTCAGGTTATGATTACTAATGGTTGAGACCACGCAGTTCTAAACATTTACATGAAGTCATTTAGCAGACACATTATACAGAGCAACTTACAAACGATACATTTATACAATCATAGAAATGGTAGCCTAGCGGTCCAGGGTTCAAATCCCACCTCTGCCAGGCTGCCACAGTTGGGCCCTTGAGCAAGGCCCTTAATCCACAATAGCTTGGATTGTAAGATTGTATAAGTCGCTCTGGATAAGGGTGTCTGCGAAATGCTGTAAATGTACAAATGTACAAAAATAGAAAGTGTGCATTGCCCAAGGAATTAACAGTGGCAGCTTGCCAGAGGTGGGATTTGAAAACGTAACCTTCTGGTCCACAGTCCAGTGGCTTTAAGCACTGGATATCAATGTTGCATCACAGTTCCATCGACCCCTGGTCTGGGTTTTCTCCAGTTTTTGTCCACAGTCTAATGACATATATTAGGTCAATTGGGTGATTAGTTTATTAATTTAAGTGTTTATGTCCCAAACTTAGTTTTAGGTTATATCTAATAATCAATGTTCACCACTGACAATAATACATTAATCAAACCATGAACTAGAAAATCAAAAAGTTCAATAGTGTTTCAAAAACAAACTTAACGTGACCATTAAAACCTTGTATAGTTATGGTTTCCCCACTTAAATGGCCGTCACTTATTTAGCAAATAATCTATTACAGATTGGAATCCATTAGAAACAATAATCTACAACAGAGATTTGACTTCCTGAACCTTTTGAATATACAGTATTTGGGTAGATTTTAGATAGAATCATAGCTATAATGTTAGATATTTATTCTAATAAATCATATAGAATATAATAATAAATATAATAAAATATAAAAAAAATAATTTTAGCCCACTAATATAATGCCCAAAAGCAGTTATTTTGGTCACTACAATTATGTTGTCGTATCCCTGGACATAATTAGTTGAAATGCTGGAAAACAGGCTATATAAACTATTAGCTTTTACAAGTGCTGTTTGATGCACATGTTTTTCAGCCAATGGCATTGTTTGTTTGTTTATTTGGTTTCCTTAACGTTGCTCTCAGCATTAGTGGCCATCTCAGCGATACACACAAGGTTATAGTTCATCTCAAGACTAGTCATACATACATATACACAAGTCAATGCCACTTTAGAGTAATCAGTTAACCTAACACGCATGTGTTTGGACTGTGGGAAGAAACCGGAGTACCCGGAGTAAACCCACACAGACATGGGGAGGACATGCAGACTCCACACAGAAAGGACCCAGACCTCTCCACCCTGGGATAGAACCCGGGACCTTTTGCTGTGAGGCAGCGGTGCTACCCATAATCCACCGTGCCACCCCCCCCCATTATCCTTGTAAGTATAATTGATTTACTACAGCTGAAATGTCTTGTTAAAGTCACACCAGCTGCTATACATCCGTGTGCCGCCCCAATGATATGGCAAGAACCGGAGGATCCCGCTACTGACTGTTTCTACTTTCTGACCAATGTATGTGGCTTCTCTAAAAATATAAACATCTACTGAACACCTCAGTTATGAGCAAAGTGACACACGATGAGTTCTCCAAAACCGAAACAAGAAGAGATTTGTTTTTCACACTTTTGATATTATAAGTTTGGCTGAAATATCCTGTAAGCTACATTTATGCAACACATCATTTCCAACCGATAGGTCGCATTAAAGAAGGTCATATCAAGGTCATGTCAGTGGTCCACAACCACAAGCTAACTGTGTTAACCGATAAATCTCGATAAAAGACAATTTCAGGACTTTTTGTGCCAAAACAAACACAACAAACAACGTTTGGTAGGTTTTGCAATGTACTCAGCTAAACTAAGCTACTCAACAAAACTATAGTGCAATCGCCTTAAACTCATTATACCTTTGATTTGTAAACTTTTATTATGAATAAACTAAATGTTGAGTTTTTTGTTTGATTACTTCTTTATTACTTTGCTGTAATATCTGTTTTATGGACGATATTTGCAGCACGTTTTACATGGCGCACAAAGCAGAAAGAAACCCAGCCAGGTACTTATTCACTGTGACCACTAGGTGGAAGCAAAACCAGTATTTTAATTTAATGAGCAAACCTCTTAAATATTTCAAGTTAAACACTAACTGACTAACTAACAAACAGGAAAATACTAAACATGTATTATCTATTAAAACGAAACAGTATAAAGCACTGTACACATTGTGAGTCTTTGAGCAGGGTCCTTAACCCACATGAGCTTTACATTGAACCTTGGACCTTG
>JAUZSU010023218.1:0-10680 GCA_034780255.1 Parotocinclus maculicauda
TGGTCCGATTAAGTGGAATTTTGGTCCAAATAAGCGAATAACATTACACATATATAATAGGATTTGTTTCGGTACTTATGGGATTTGGTCCGAATAAGCAGCTGGTCCCATTAACCGGAATCGTGTGTGTATATGTATATAATGTATATATGTGTGTGTGTGTGTGTGTGTGTGTGTGTGTGTGTGTGTGCGCAGCTGGCTGCTCGACTTCCTGCCCGGGTTCAAGGCTATCCATGGCGACTGGCATACAGTACAGTGGTGCATGGAACCAGTCTTAAAACTCTTTACAGAAATCTGGGGGAGTTGGAATGCACTGTTCTGATGGTCATCAAAGACATGGACAACCAAGTATGAAAACACACACACACACTCACCTACGTTTGTGTATACACACTCTCCCATGTATATAATGGGTCAAGCCATACTAGGAATGGTATGGTAATGGTAATGGTCTGTTAAGTAAAACCTAACACTATTATTTGTTGATTTTTTTTCCTCCATTTCCAGGTTTTTGGAGTTTTTTCCACCCACCCATTCAGAGTCAGTGAACATTACTATGGAACTGGAGAAACCTTTCTCTACACTTTCAGCCCTGAGATTAAGGTCAGAATTCAGCCGTGTTAATGTGTGAGTTAAATGCTTAGCGTAAACAGTTTGTTGAAGCCTTCATCAGCTGGTACCTGCTATAGGAACTGTAGAATAATGTTTTATACAATTCCAAATCAGAAAAGGTTGAGACAGTGTGGAAAATGGAAAGAAAAAACGTTGACTTTTACTTCATTGCTGATGGTATGAAACTGATTTTGTGTGTGTGATCAATTTAATTGTATTTGTTAACAAACATCCATTTCTGCAGCATAGACCTGCTACATATTCCTGGGATAGTGCAGCGATGTAATGTGTTAGCATATCGGATTATATTCTTGAATGCAGCCAATTTAAGGTGCCAGAAATTATGAAATTGGGCATTTTTTTTGCAAGTAAGCTGGGACCAGAGTATCCAGGGTTCAAGGGTTCAAATTGCCACCAAGCGCGGCCCTGTGCGGAGCGCGGCCCTGTGCGGAGCGCGGCCCTGTGCGGAGCGCGGCCCTTCTCTGACAATTGCTTGGCTTATACTTTGTAATAAGTAACTCTGGATAAGAGTTTAGCCAGTTGACTAAATATAAAGTCCAAACTATTTCAAATTCCAGCTGATAGTTTCTCAATGAATGTGGTCAAACTGAACACATCTGGATTGACCACCGTGTTTCAACAACCAATTATTTTTACTATAACTAAACTGAATCTTTTAAAATACACTGGATTTAAGCTTTTGTTTTCTAAACTCTGCTTGTTTACTATGTGTGTTTGTTTCTCTCTGGCCTAGCCTGGCATTTTTTTTAAAGACCAGGCTTATTTTTTGGCACTTGAAATTTCAGTTTGAACTCAGTTTGTTCATCATATTATTATATATATTATTATATATCTGTGATGCCATCTGCGAATCTGTTTAAAAAATGTATTTAAAATGTATACAGATCTTAGGATTTAAACCTTATTAACCACAATTAAACCTTATGCCGTTATCACCCAAATGAGGATGGGTTTCCCTATTGAGCCTGGTTCCTCTCAAGGTTTCTTCCTATTCATCTCAGGGAGTTTTTCCTTGCCACTGTCGCCTCTGCTTGCTCATTAGGGACACAATGACTCTCATACTAATTTCTTACACTATAATTCTGTATGGCATCAAACCTCTTTTTGTAAAGCTGCTTTGTGACAATACTGGATTGTAAAAAGCGCTATAGAAATAAATTGACTTGACTTGACTTGGCCTCCAAATTCCTCTCCTCACGACTAACATTAGTGGAAGGATCTGCGTCACGTTCAGAGTGGAATAAATCCACCACTCCCTCACCCTCAGCATGTTTTCTCCAACAAAGACATTGATTTTGTGTCGCGACTCGCGTCTTATTATCCACACCCTCTCTCTTAGTCTATTCACGAGGTTTTAGACAGAACATTCTATACGTCACAGCTTCACGGAGCCCATCCGTATTAGGTCGATGTGGAGTTTGGCGCGTTCTTCTCCACGTCCATGTTTCATCGTCCTTCCAAACGCATGCCGGTTGATTTCGAAACGAATCTCGAAACGGCGTTGGTCGTGCAGAAGAACGCAGTCAGTAGTGAGAATGCTCTGTGAGTGTGTTTTGTGGGGTTTAGATGCATCGTGAATTGCAATGGGAGGTGAAGACGAGAGACAGAGAGAGACAGAGACAGAGACGGGGAGAGAGGCGTGTAGATGGACAGGCAGGCTGACTGCACCAGCAGAGCGGAGCAGCACGACAGAGCAGACACTTTGAGCGGAGTGCAAAAACAAGCCGGGCCTACCAAACACTCCTGTCATAGATATGAGAAACTCCAGCTCCACGTGTTCTTCTTTACACAAACACACAGAGACTCTCTTGTTGTCAGAGGAATGTTCTCCCTCCCCGACGGGTCCTGCTCTGTTTACCCCAGCTGCTCCTCTCCTCCGTTAGCCGCCTTTCCCCGGCTGTACCGAAGCCATAAAGGTATATACGTGCTCCCAGATTTGGGCCAATCCTTCACATCACAGATAGATCCGCGTCCCAAAATATACGTCCACCATCCATGCGTCCCGTGGCATGTTATGCATAGAAAGGATGATTCAGAGCCTCTTATGCCGCTGCATTTTCCAGGTACAGCACTGTAATCTAGTCGAGTACAAAATTCACGGATTTGTAAGAGCCTCACAGGGCTCTTAAAGAGCCTGCTAGTTTGTTGGCCCTTAATAATGGTGGCAGTAAGGGCTCCGATTATTAGCTCTAAGTGCAAAGTTTTGCAGTCGGTGCTAAAACGGTGCAATAACAAATCCCTTCATCTATTTCTGAACCCTGAACGCTGTTCTATAGGACGTCTGGTGCTTCGATTTTAAAGTTGTATCACTTCTGGGTTCCTTTGCTAAATAACTTATTGGAAGTGTAAAAATATGTACAACTCCAAATCCAATAAGTCTGGACGTTGCGTTGAGATATAAATAAAAACAATGCGATGATTTGCAAATCCTATTCAATTAAATAGATGACAAAAAGAAGATATTTAACGTTCGAACGGATCAAGTTTGTTTTCACTCGTTTAGAAATTGATGCCTGCAACACGTCGCAAAAGAGTTGGGACGGGGGCATCAAAAGATTAAGGAATGCTCAAAAAAAACACCCGTTTAAAAGGGGCGGGGCTCACCGCTTTGCGCACAACTGTATGAGCAGAAAGCCCAACGTTTCTCATCGTGCAATTGCAAGGGATAATATCATCAAAAGATTCAGAGAATCCGGAGAAATCTCTGCAAGTAAGCGGCAAGGCCGAAAACCGACATATTCTCTTTGTTTATGTTTTCCCCACGTCCCAGCTTGACTGGAATTGGGGTTGTATGTGTACTCTGGCGCTGGCCGTTCTCAGGCAGGTCATGGATGCCTTACAGATCGTTTAACCCCGCTCAATAACTGTCAGTCTCAGACCTGAAGCTCGGTATTTGTGTATCTGCGCTCTGACATGCTTTTTCATGCTCAGTGGGAGGAATATTCAAGCACACACTGACACAGATCACCCCTTTATAACGCGGCGAGTGGGTCGTTTGTTATCAGGGTGCTTAGAGCTTCCACACCCTGTGATCCATCTCCTGTACTCGGGCCTGCGGTGTCAATCACAGAAGAGAGAGAGAGAGAGAGAGAGAGAGAGAGAGAGAGAGGAAGACGAAGGCGTATTTTGACAGAGCTCTGCCTGGAGATTTCAAGCCTGGAGGAAAGTGCTTTAAATAAACCAACACAAAGGCAGGCAGAAGTCTGCTGCGTCACCACGAGCAATTACAGAAAAGGAAACAGTACTGACATTGATCTCGGCAAGAAAGCCGCCTTATAGCGTCCTGTACGTCCAACGGAGGGCGCTGTTTTGATTTCTGACGGGGTAGCGATGCCGATCTGTAATACCTCCTAAGCTTTAGCGGGGTGAACCATGGAAGTGTGGACATGGGCGTGGTTTGTGATGGATCTCTTCGCGTGTGTTCACAGGTAGAATGTAAGAAAGCTCAGCCCAAGGAAGTGATGTTCCCACCGGGCACACGGGGCAGGGCCAGGGGGCTGCCCTACACCATGGACGCCTTCATGCTGGGGATGGGCATGCTGAGTGAGTACTGAACTGTGTGCATGCTCAAACACACACACACACACACACACATCGATTTATGTTCAGCAAACACACAAGTTTTTTTTTACCAATAATTTTTAATTTATATGTTATTTTCCCCTATTTTAGTCCGCACCAGATGGTCCGGTTGTGTCCGTGCGGCACCCGGGCAGGCCGGCGGCACCTCTTATAGGCCGCCCTTCGCGGTGGCGGGGTAGCGAACTGCCGCCGCGCAACCCGAACTATGGGCACCGTTGATTAGCGTGGCACGCAAGCCATTTACCGATTGCCCGGGGTCGTCCCAAATGGAAATGAGCCCACTGAGGTGGCACCTGGCCCAGCAAGGCACGGTAAAGGCGTATGGCAGCGCCCGCCGGAGAGCAGGCTGCATTACCAGCGCAAATGAGGAGGAAAATTGGGATAATGCTCTATTAGGGGCTCACCAATCCATCTGCCTGACCTCTGCTCTGCCTAATGACGGCACCGCTGAATCTCAGGAGCTCTTCACCGCTCTGAAGCACCTACACTTCATCATCGTCAACCCCCCCCCCAACACACACACACACACACAGAGTCACCGTGCACACATACCGAGTTCAGTGGGTGGTCACGCAGAGGAGGCGACCCCGAAACGAGCGAGCTCGGGTTCCTCTGCTAGCAGCAGCTTGTAAATGGCACCGGCGCCACCTCCTCTCGCCAGCTCCTCTCCCCCGCAATCTGGCCAGCCCGAACTTTTAACAAGCCGTGTGAACTTCTCCGAAGTCCTCATGGTTCAGCGCTTGGCTTAGAGGCGGAGGGAAGGAGACAAACGGAGTCTTCGGAGTGCTCATGTGAAAATATTAACTCCAGACTTATCCACACTCGCGCTTATCTAAATGAAATTTGAAAACGCAGGGCAGCGCGACATAACTCGGTGTAATTTGCATTCGAAGGGGAAAGGGAGGGAAAAAAAAAGAGAGAACCGAGGATCAGGGCTCATTATTTAAGGAACTGTAGGTTCCCTTCTACGCCGGATCTCATTAAAACTCCCTCGTTGCTTCCTTTGTTTACCACTCCTAATCGAACCATTTATCTTTATTGCGCTGTGCTGCATGTATGTTTGCTGAAATTAATACACATTTGAGCTGGTGCAGAGTATGGGTGTACCAGATGGATAATTGATTTTAAAGTGAATCGGAACCGTTCATCCATAAAATAGGTGCATTAGCATGCATATTAATAATCCTAAAAGGAGGGCTAGACGGCAGAAGCTCAAGCACCAGAGGATCTGCAGAGCTTTATTTACGCGCTATGCACCAGGCAGAGGTGTTTCACGAGGGGTAAATAGGAGTGACCTTTCTCTTTGCTTTCCTCTTTTTGTCTTGCTGCAGCGTTCGTCGATACGTGACCGATAAACGCTCGGTGACAAACACCCGAGTTTTTGATTTTCATTTCAGACCCTGCGCGATAAGAACTTCTAAGAATGAGGAATAAAGTTTGTGCCGATGCATCCTGAAACGTTTCGCTCATTGGCCCGTCTTCGGCTGCGCATCAGCGGTTTCAAAAGGGCTGCTGTCACGTTTGTTATGGGAAAGGGACAACTGTCAGGAGAGATTTACGACCTTTTGACTGACCAGCGACATCACCAGACCTCAATCCCATCAAAACTCGTGGGATTATTTGAACGCTCAAATTGAAAGCCAGCAAACTCAAAACCGAATCGCTCTCAGTTAGAGGATTGATGAGCAGGAACTCTCCCAAAGCACCCACTAAATCATCACGGACAAGATTGAAGCCGTTACCGCGACGTGACCCCCCTTTTTTAGTCCGGAAAACCTGAGATGGAACTAAAACCTTTGTGTTTAGGGTGAGGTTTTGACCCAGTATGATGAGAACCTGGACAAGACGTTTGTTTGTGGGGAGAAGACTTATCAGTGTAACGTGGAACCAAACTTCATAAGTCCGAGTTCCACTCGGAAACCTTAAGCTGTGAGCCGGGAGCGAGCTGATTGGTGTAGGAGCTACCTCTGGGAGAACTGGCCCTACTCTAGGCCCTATGCGTTTGTCCAAAGTGTGAATTCTGTTGGCCTCGTTTGTGCAAAATAAAGAACCTAAAATAACATGCTTCATCTATTTCCAGACCAAATTCGGTACCCATGTTTTATCCACTCGATGTCCTGTAACCCTGAACTGCTTGGATCTTGTAAGACTGCGTTAGTTGTGAGTCTGGATAAGATTTGTACATTTAAACGCCTAAATTGGCCCAGCCGTTGATGCCTGGAGACGAGCAGCGAGTTTAGACACTTTCATTTTCACAGAAGCGACTTTCTGAGCTGCGTTTTCCTCCCTTTCTTAATCTCTTATCTACCCGTTTAAATTCTTCAGAAGCCCGTTCAGAAGGACGCATAAATCAGACTCGTGTCTCAATGATCAGCCGTCTCTGGGATTTAAATGAAACTTGGTCCGGGGCTCAATATTCATCAGACAAACATGTCAGCTTAGCTTCAGCCTCGAGATTGGACGCGTCCCTCTGTAGCACAGCGCTGACTGATCTGCCCTTTCCGCTAATGCTGCGCCTACGATTCTCTTCCGCTGACCCGAGACCAATTTTGCGATTCATTTTCTATTGATTGTAGCCAGGCTTTGATTAGCTGAGATTAATCCTGAAAGGGCAGCTCCCAAGCGGAAGCTTTAAATGCACCGGACAGCCCCAACCCTCCCCACTCCCGCCCCGAACCCCGGCAGGCGTATTAGTCCCGTTCTGCTCTGGGTCATGCAGATCGCCTCTATATGGCCTGTTAGCAAAACTCTACCCACAGTCACATCTGTTCCTCTTCGGGGACGACACATTTTGGCCAATTTTGCACCCTTGCTGCACAATTAAATGTCACTGGTTCCAGCCCGAGGCGAATACAGGCTAAACGGCATTTAGAGTATTTTTCCTGACGCCTCTCTCTGCTCGCGTCGAATCCGCCTGACTAATCGATCCTGTTTTTTTTGTTGTTTTTTTGTTTTTTAAATATAATCCAGCACTCGCGTGGTTTGGATGCCCATGTCGGCGGCTCGATGAATACGAACGCTGCCACTGTACATATCCAGAGCGTACCGCATGCATTTATGAAGTGCCGTGTTTTATGAGCCTGTCTGCCAGGATTTATTTAACGTGCTTCCCCGCTCGGCCTGCGCGCCAACGTTTTTTCTTTTGGACAACACAAAATCAATAACGCGCGCTAATAAAAAAGGGTAATAAAACAGGCCGGGAGTAGCTAGGCTTTTTTTGCCGGAGCAGTAACACGGAGAAGCGTGCTAAGTCTCTGAGCGGTGCCAGTCGACGAGAGCAGATGGTGCAGAAACTCCCTCGTGATGCCTTCTGATTGTAGCTCGCCACGTTTGCTTGCAAACATACCGTTCGGAGATGCCGTGGATCGTCAGGGTGCGCTTGCCAAAGCTAAAAGCTTCAATTTCTAATCGGTTTAATTTTTACGCAACGGTCCGGTGAAAAAAGTTGACGCGTGTTTATTGACTCGGACGTTTTTTGGCTTCTCGGTCCTCTTTTCTGGTTTCCCTTGAGACTCTGGCCTCTCACGATCCTTCCTTTGTACCGCCGTCACCTCTGACTGCTTGGTCGGGAGCCGTTTTGCTCTTAATACTTATTAATAGTCTTTTCATTTTCAGTATTTTCAGTCTCAATCCTTACATGTCAGTCGTCACCATAAGACGATCAGGAGAAGGATCACTTTTTCTTTCTTCTCTGTCCTTCAGGTTACCCAAACATTGTGGCGACATACGGCCGCGGATACACTGGATTCGCTCCAAGTTATAGCTACCAGTTCACCGGTAAGTTTGTCCAAATCCTAAAATATGCAGATCATAAATAATTATCATGATTAAGTGTCAAGTATTATGTGTGGTAAACAATTTGGCTGAGTTGGTATGTGTCAAAAGTGATCTGAACGAGCTGAAGCATTGGACTTAGTGTGTGTGTGTGTGTGTGTGTGTGATGCTGTACTGAGTCAGCTGTTTGACAGCGTTCTTTATTACACTGCATTTAAAATCCTGGTTTACTTCCATTAGTACCAAACACTAGAAGGACTTCAGGTATTGAACTATTGACCAAAGGGTTCAGGGTTCGACTCCCAGCACTGCGTAGCTGCCACTATTGAGCACTTGAGCATGTGACCCTTTTCCCACGGTTGTACGTTGAATAATTAAATAAGTCACTCTGGGTAAGAGATTACTGAATGCTGTAAATGTAACTCCGTTTATATTTTATTTATATTATAATAAGTTTAAGAGTTACACTGCTGGAAACTAATGACCTGGGTTTGAATGTTGGGACTGGGCTTGGACCTTAGACACAATTCCATGTGGTGCTGGCATGAAGAGCGGAGAACCTCAGGTGTCCATATGGTGTCCATGGTGTGTTTTGTGAAGTTTAGTGGATTGTGGTAGCCTACAGGTTAAGGTACTGGAGTCTTGATCTAAAGGTCCAGGGTTCAAATCCCACCCGTGCCGGTCCTTCAGTCCACGATTGCTTGACTCTATGTAAGATTGTATCAGTTGCCGAATACAGCAGATGTTTAATTTGTGTAAAACAATGCGTTGTTTGATCAGGGAAACCCAAACCTTGTATAAGACCATACACATGTACGTACACATAACCAACTGGGCCCTCGTCCACCTGTCCGTCTGCTGCTCCGGATGTCAGTAACCCGAAGTGAAATAAGACCCGTTTGACAGCAGCTCAGATCTTCTGTAATGGCTTTTCTCGAGTGTGTTTGCGCCCGGGTGTGTTTGTGTTTCTGCAGGAAGGATGTTGAGGATTCTGATTGATACTGGCCTTACCGTCTCACGTTCAGCCTTAATGATTTATAGGAGCTGCCAGAGGCTGGAAAGCCTCCCAATAAGCCTGCGTCTGGTTTTCTCTTAAGCTTCGAAGCTGTCACACATTTCCATGTTTACATTCTGACTGTGAAACGGGGTTCAGCGCAAACCGTCTGACATGCAGGCTAAACATTTCAGCGATTCCGAACGGGACAAACTCCACTCAAGTCATCAAACTAAAAGACTAATTGCACACTTTAGCTCTCCGATTGACCCGAGCAATTAGGACCTCGCTCTTCTTCGAGCTTCTGTCTGTTTTGCAGCCTGAGTGAGGTTAATTGGAAACTCTTTCAGCGCGGCGTGCTGTAAAGAATTCATGAAGGGCAAAAAAAATCTCGAGACGCACATCGATTATTTTGTCCCGGCCGCTTAAAAGCAAAGCGGAACGCGGAATTTTATATACGAGTCGGTTGAAGGGCCGACTGATGCAGGGAGGGACCGGGGACGAGGCGAGAAGCTCTAGGCTGAGGTGCGAGCGACGGAAGTGTAATCGAGTAGAAATAAGCGCTGGCGGCTGTGTTTATTCTCGCCTAAACGTAACGTTACTCACTCGTACTTAACCTTGACCCATGTCTGTAATAACAGAGCGAGCCGTTTTAGGAGCCACGCCTCCATCAGTCAGTCGCTATAATAATGACCCGTCATAAGGGCCCACTGAGGTGATCGTTTTTCAACACTACCTGTGTGAAATGGCTTACAAATGGCCGCCGTGGGCATTTCCCCTCTTCTCCATCACTTGTGAACGAACCGCACAGGGGCACGGCAGGGTTAACGTCAGACCAGGGCCTGCGTTCGGATCGCATTAGCACTTAGGGGGGCGTCGTTAACGTCGTCCACAGCGAAACCCCGGCAGCCCTCTTTATTCTCATTTTGCTTTAAACAGCAGTTAGGCCTCCATTAGTCCTGCGTGCGACTTTATTTGCTTCTAAACACTTTGAAAAGATGAAAAGTGCACAGCGTAAGAAGTGCCGGCCCCCGGGGAAACCTGCTCTCGCTTTTTCTGTCATTACGCCTCTCGTCCTTCGGTGCCGCGCTCATTGGGAGTCTTTTGTCATTCCCTTCATGTCCTTAAGTATGCTAAGCTGCAAACACTCAATTTAAAGGTACGGTTTAAAGGTCTCAAAAGCAAAAAGTACCAACGTCGGGGCACGACATTGACATTGGGCAGCGTGGGGCTGTAACCATGGAGTTCAAATCCCATTCCCATCCAGCTTTTCCCTTTAAACAAGGCTCTGGATAAGGGGACAGATGGACGATGGTTTGACTTCAAGGAGTAGATCAGACTCAGCATTTAACGTTTTAATTCTCGGTAAGCTGTGCAGATAAAGTTTATGGGTGGACTGTGAAATTAAGAGGTGTGTCCACATTGACAGCGAACAGAAGGAGCATCAACACACACACACACACACACACACACACACACACACACACACACACAGGCATCTCCTTGAATGAGGCTTAGAGTGAGCGCTTTGAAACAAAATGAACTCCAGTCCTTTTAGCGAAGTCAATTTCGAACTCAGCCAAATCCTCTCTGTACACGCTCACCTTCTCTTCCACAGCAAGGTCACCGAGGGGCTCGGGAGAAAGAATTCGGAGGGGGGGGGTTATGGGGGGGTGAGAGGGGAGGGGTAGAACCAG
>JAUZSU010023229.1:0-10680 GCA_034780255.1 Parotocinclus maculicauda
GACACCAATTAACGTAACACGCATGTCTTTGGACTGTGGGAGTAAACCCACACAGACACAGGGAGGACATGCAGACTCCACACAGAAGGACCTTCTTGCTGTGAGGCAGAGCTGCTACCCTCCGAGCAACCGTGCTGCCCTGACCAGCCTGTATATGCAAAATGTTGTGGTATTCTTTCCTTTTATATAATTATTTTTTTATATTTAAAGTCTTTTATTGAAGATAAAGGAGCGTAGGATGGCCAAGACGGTTCGTTATGCTCTTTGTTACCAAGGAATTTGTTAAATACGGGTTTCCTAACTCCCCAAGACTCACTGTTGAATGGAAACCTCGTTCACGCACTTCTTTAGCGCCCCCTTCTGTACACACGTTTCAATGCAGCAGTTGGCTCGGCAATAAATAACACCCAGCATCGTGTCGAATGCAGCCATGAAAATGAGTTCTGCATTGATTTATTTCTATATTTAGGGAAACGTACATGCACCTTCAGTGCCCTCTAGATAGTCCAATCCTAAACATGCCTTTTAACCAGAGAAAATCTTCTCCAGCCTTGTAGAAGGTGCATTGATCGCTCTGAGGAGTCTCAGTGAAAAGTCAGCAGATTAAAAACCTGCTGGAAAGTAGGCCAGCGCAATTTGAAAGGAGGTAAACGTCTCTACCTCCGAATAAACTTCACCCACTATCTCTTATTACTGCCTGTGCGAGACAGAATACATTAAATGGAATACAAGAAACCTAGCAAGCCACGATACTTTGAAAGGAGCACAAAGCAACTCTCAGAGGAGGGAGAAAATCAGGACGGATCTCAGCCGCCCGTAATCCGCTGGATTTACATGAGGTGCGCACGCAGAGCCAAGTTCAGAGCAGAATCAGCTCGCCAAATCGGACAATGGGACCGAACACCAGGTGCATGAGATGCAACAAATTACTTTTTTTGTCCGTACACCTGAGAACATGCAGAGGCAGAGCTAGCGCTTATTTCAGACGTTCAAACATGGAATCGCAGCTGTTTGGATTCGCCTGTCAAACCAAAATAACAGAGGACGGGCAAACAAACGTGAATAATTTCGCCTAATTCGATTTTCAGCGCAGATCCACAGAGCTGAGGAGACAAACCAGAAAAAGACAACTTTTCAACACGTTTTATTAACAAAGAGAAGAAGTTGGAATCTCAGAGTTACTCAACTGTTGTTTTCCTCTTGGTTGATGCAAATATTATTATAAGAACATTTTTTTATTTTTTTTTTATCATTGGGGTTGGTTTACCATTTTTTGTTATGGTGGAATTGTTGGGTGAGTGTTACCCAGAACAGGACTATAGTACATTGAAGGAATAGCTAGGGATCTCTGTGGTATTGCTGGTCTCTTATTTGTTTGACACAGACAGTCATGTCTGCACACGATTCCCCACTTGACCAGAAGGCACCTCCGGGACTCAAACCCAGGCACTAGACTTCTCCACCATATACGTACATGCACCATATGAATTCATATTTAGGGTTATGGTGGCTAGGGACTAAACTGCAGTACAAACCAGGACCCAAATCTGGACAGGGCCAAATTCATTTCAAGACACACTCACTTGTACTGGGACACTCTGGAGATCTCACTTTTTATGACACTTTGGAGATGTCATTGAATGAGAAAACTGTAGTATTTAGAGAAAACCCATGCAGGCACCATATTTTTTACCATATTTGCAATCCTAAATGGTATACTGTAGTATATTGGTATTGACTAAATAGTCTAGATACTCCAGTGTTTCTCATAGACTGATCTGTTTAATATTAACCTCTTGATCACTTGACGCATGTTGTAGCTTTCTATTATTGCTAATATTGCAGATATGTAATGTCCACATATGATTGACCAACACGTATTGATTTTCAATTATTTTTCTATTCATGATGGCTAAAATCTTAGCTCACTGTAATGCTGTGTGCAGCGCCATTGCAACGGTGGCCTAAGACTTCTGCACGGTACAGTATTTATTATTACAATGATTATTACTATTATTCTATGGCATTATTTTATATTATATTTTATGTGAGGTGGGCAGTACGGTGGCTCGGTGGGTAGCACCACTGCCTCACAGCAAGAAGGTTCCGAGTTCAATCCCAGGGTGGAGCGCCCTGGGTCCTTTCTGTGTGGAGTCTGCATGTCCTTCCCGTGTCTGCATGGGTTTACTCCGGGTACTCCGGTTTCTTCATAAAGTCCAAAGACATACCTGTTAGGGTAATTGGTGTCTCTAAAGTGTCCCTTGGTGTGTGACTGTGTGCGTAACTGTGTGTGTACCCTACGATGGAATGGCGCGCCGTCTAGGGTTGTTCTTGCCCTTGCGCCCAGAGTTACCGGGTGAGCACCGGCTGGCCCGAGATGGATGGATGGATGTATTCGAGGTGAGTAGAAACATGATACATTTACTCTGCCATGTACTTGTTTTTAAAGTAATTTAAATTTGGTATACTTTAAAATGATGTATTAATACATGATTTAATTGTATAATGACTATATAACCACTAGCCAGGGTTCTCCAGATGTGTGCTTTTATAAATGTGATAGAAAAGCTTCCCCTCTATGCATTTTATAGTACAAAACACGGTGCTTCATATCAGGCCTGCTGGGATTTTCAGTCCAAGTGCAGCTCTAAAACAGTACAGTCTATACGTTTCTGTCAGCAGAAAAGAAAAGAGCACAGGTTGACGCTGACGCCGGAAACATTGCGAGGATGTTGTTTTTCTGCGATCCAAATGAATGGGTCCTGCACTCCCAAAGGAGACCTTCTAGTGCTTTTGACATTTCACAGCACGTCCCCGTCCTTCCTCTGGAAGTTTAATTTTACGCATTGTGCAGGCAATATGAACTGGCACGGAGCCGCGAACGCCAGTTCATTCGCAGGTGGAAAAGTGATTTTCCCTCTGTGCCTGTTTTCGTGCGCTTGTGGACACTTTATTTAATCAGAGCTTACACCCGGTTGTGACTCTCTGGAGGGAAGTATGACTGTAAAATTAAAATGGAAAGTTAAGGTGTTTAAACTTTTGAAAAAGGTAAACCTGGAGGTAGCTGCAGCTCGAATTTTTCACGCGTGTCCAATCCAAATATTGGGAAATCCCGTGCTGCGTTTGGTATTGTTCTAATATTTATCTGAATATTGTAAAATAATAAAATGGATCTGGCTATATTCAGGGGCTCGGGGGATGCACGGCTACCTCACAACAAGAAGGTCCCGGGTTCAATCCCAGGGTGGAGCGGTCTGGGTCCTTTCTGTGTGAAGTCTGCATGTCCTCCCCGTGTCTGCGTGGGTTTACTCCGGGTACTCCGGTTTCCTCCCACAATATAAAAACATGCATGTTAGGCTCATTTGTGTCTCTAAAGTGTCCCTTAGCGTGCAACTATGTGTGTGTGCACACTACGATGGATTGGCGACTCGTCTAGGGTTGTTCCTGCCCTTGCGCCCAGAGTTGCCGGGCGGGCACCGGCTGGCCCGCGACACCATGTGGATTAAGCGGAACATAACGAATAGATGGCTATATCCAGTCAGCACTTCGTTTAGCAGCGCAAAGAACTGAGAGGGGACTTTTTTGGACATTTACAACTTAGTGCACCAAGCAAAGAAAATAAAGGTTGGATTTGCCAGTGAATTGAACCCTCAACTGGTTGTACCCTGGTTACCTGGACTCAACACCCACCCAGAGTAGACCTCAGACTCTGGTGGAAGCAACCAGGAAACACTCAGATGAATCAAACTGAGCTTTCAGTCCTAGGAAACCATACTTATGGACTTATGATGCCTGGAAACTGAGCGAAAAATGGAAATGCATCTCAAACCTCACCCCCACCAGAGGCGAGATAAGAATGGCTCTGGTTCATGGTGAAATATTTCTTATGGACCAGATGTGCCAGAGGATCTCAGTATTTTTACATAAGTAGTGTGTCTGTGTGATGAACCATGTCTAGATGTTGTAAATGTCCTATTTTTAGTCCTATAATAATCCTTATTATTATTATTATCACCATTATTAGTACATTTATGTTATTAAGCAGCTTCCCATATCCAGAGCGACTTACAATTCATACAGTCTTACAATCCAAGCAATTGGGGGTTAAGGGCCTTGCTCAGGGACCCAACTGTGGCAGTTTGGCAGAGGTGGGATTTGAACCCTGGACCATCAGGTCCAGAGTCCAATTCCTTAAGCGCTAGGCTACCACAGTCCCATGGATTTGAACCCTGAACCTGCTGGGCAGTAGTCCATTATCCCAATGGCTAGGCCACCACAGTCCCACATGTTGTCCCACTAAAAGCACTCTCTCTTGTGAATTGTGTAGCCTATTGGAATTACATGGGACAAAAAATTGTTAGTATCAGTACCAGACCTTAATAATGGTTAAATGGAAGGGTTTTGAGGTGAGGTATACAGCAGTTTTTGGATGTCCACATATTTTTGGATCCAAAGGATCAATATGTGGGTTAAACACTATATTTTAATGCAAGGGAATGAGTTTAAGTTTCTGTGTTGAAGATTTTTTTGCTGGAATTACCTGACTACGTGCTTTTCCAAATTTCTATGTGGCCTAGCTGCACCTATCTAGCATTTTGGTTTCAAAGTGTTGTTACAACACAGTGATAAGCAGAGCAAACAGTTTGATACAGATTGCACACACACTCATGCACACACACACACACACACACACACACACACACACACACACACACACAGAGAGGAATGACTGATGAGGTGTCCCATAGAACAGGGTTTGCTCTCCATGCAGACGTTGAACAAGGTCCTGTCAGATTTATTATAGATACCTTAAGTTTGCAGCTTTTGAAACAAAATGAGGAAATGATTCAACATAGTTTGGACTACTGACCAAAAGATCCAGAGCGCAGTTGCCAAGCTGCCACTGTTGGGTCCTTGAGCAAGGCCCTTAACCCGTAATTGCTTTGACTGTAGCTTGTACGATTGTACCCAGTCACACTGGACTTTATCTTAATAGTGCAGAAGAAAAACAGTCACAGGTCCATTGGGCACTTTGTCTGTTTCATCGTCCATCTGTGGTCAGTGGGAGTTGAAATTGTGGGAACCCTTGCAGCAGTTATGTTTATCTTGGTTATAAGCCAAAATCAGACAGTGCACACTTAACCCACCAGAGGAGACTGACCAGTGCTGGACGCCAGGTATCTCAACATCACCCTTATTTTGCTCTTTATTACTTTTAAACTATACTATTTTAGTTACTATGACTTGTGAGATTTTCGTACTCACTTATACTGTGTGGAAATGTTTGGAATCACTGCAAAAAAAAAATGTTACTTAAAAAAAAAATCTATATTCTATTCAGTGTGATTGCAGAGTTTTAATTTTAATCAGCAAATACTCCTTTATCCTGATGGCAATACATGTTCATTGGTTATTTTGTCCGATCAAGTGAGTAAAATAATCCTTGCGTGGGCTGCAAGGCATTTCTAAAGATCAATTTTGAACTAAAAATGGCAAAAACCAATCAGATTTCAGGAACTACTTTACCTCTGCAGTTCACTTAATTCATAAATTCCCCTCATCTATTAAAAGGCTTAGTTTCGCACTCAATCAGAATGTTTCGAATCCGATCTCGTCAACGGGTGTCACAAGAGGTTAGCACGGTCCCTCCTACATTCAAAAGGTGAATTAGTTGCTCTTAATTGTCATAGCATGAATATGTCTGATATCACTGTAACTTTGCTCCTGTCATAAATAGCCATTGATACTGATGCGGCGTTATATAACAAATAAATCCGATCCAGTTTAAACCACTTTCCTATGTGGTATTTAAGTCTGTTGCATATCTCATATGTGGCAGTGTGACCTCTGTTTGTACAGGCAGATCAGAATTCCTGTGACATTTACGTCAACAGCTCCAGTGACCGGTGTGAATCTCCAGCTCTTTCAACCTTGAAAGATTTCCCAAAGCTCATCTGCTTGGAGTAGCTTGGTTTGATCAGACATAAACGCATAGCGAAAGGCTTTGCAAACGTCATGGACTCAAACTGAAGAAGTAGCGTTGCTGAATAGCTTAGTTAGCATGTGGTAACAAACTCGCTTCCCTTGCCAGTAATTGCAATCCAAGCCCTGCCCTGGGTTATTGGCGATGCCTGGTAGGTCCCAAATGAGTTAATCTTGCAAATCTTGGAAACGTCGCTCACACAGGGAGTTCTGTTGGATGGTCCGTGTTGAAAAAAAAAGGACACAGACATTTCTCAGTAAAAGAATGTAAACGGAAAGAACATGAATAAGCTCAAAAAATGACGTGTAATGTAAAAAAAGAATGGGTGACCATACAATCTCATTATGTAAAGATAAGTGGGACTGTGGTAGCCAAGTACTGGAGTGTGGACCAGAAGGTCCAGGGTTCAAATCCCACCTCTGTCAAGCTGCTTTGAGCAAAAACTCACAATTGCTTGGATTGTAAAATGGTAGCAGGTATGAGTTAATAAGATAAGGGTATCTGCTCAATGCTGCAAATCTAAAATAAAATTTTCAGGCGAAGACCAGTATGTCCATCACGCTCACTCACTCACTGGTCCTTCAGCTGCTCATGAAATATCTGATCCCACTACAGGAATGTCAAGTAATTCAGTTGAAATTACTTTAAGTGATTTTTGACGTTGCCAGCCGTCTTCAGACCAGATTCATGTGACCCTCGTATACTTAATATGGTCTTATCTCGTCACGATATGTTCTTCTGCAACTAATGTCATCTTGTTTTGATTTAAACACTTGTCTTGATTCCACAGTGTACTCGCCATTATCTAAGACGCTAGTCTAAGCTTTGCCTCGGTGACGTTGTCACTTCAAGGTCCTGTATCTGCTTGGTCCAGCCTTGATAGCTCAACTCTGAAGATGCGCTGCGTTGATGGCACAGAAAGAGAAGTCAAGAAGGAATGCACGGCATGAAAAACGTAGACCCTTTCATTCTCCCCCTTGATTTTATATCATCTAGCTTATTTGTTCTCTACAAATCATCTCTCGTCTTTCATTCTATCTTTCTCTTCTAAGTCTGGATTCCTCAATCCCAGGGACATAAACCGCTGGGTGCATCCTTTACATACAGGCTTTGATCCTGCACTAATAATCCTGAAGCACTCCTCTTCTGATGGCAACACGCTGGGCCTGGTCCCTGATGGAGGGTTCACCGTAAAAACCCTCATACAAAATTTGGCAACCAGAGCGGCTCCATGTGCTGTACCAATGGTCCCGTTAAGACTGAAAACAGGAACTTGTACGGTACATGGTATGAGGGGAAAACATCTTGAAGGCATTACGGTCTAGAGAGTCAAAAGTTTAAAGTGTACCAGCTTTAAGTTTGATCACAATGCATCTTGCCTGGGTCATCCTTGTACACACATTCTTATCCCTTTACTTTTTTTCACACCATGAGAAATTATCTTAGGTCCCCACTCGGTATTACAGGAGGTGAATTGTAAAGGTTACCTTTCATCCAACAAGAATGATGCATCTGGAGGGACGCGTAAGGTTGTTTTATGGTCCTGTGTGTAATATGTAGGGACAGTAGGACTCGTGGGTAAGGGCAGGACATCAACAACATCAAGCGGAAGTACTTGTGGCCAGAATGATGGAGCTCTCTCTGTTATGGTGTTTTGGGGGCTTAACAGGAGAAAGCTCATAGCCCTGGGGTCTTGCCAAGACAAACCTGGCTCCCCGAAAGCCCTTTCTCCATTCCGGGATGTCTGTCTGACTGGGGGAGGGACACGCCGGCGCCACGCCGATTCCTTAGACAGCTTATCTCCCCGCCAGTGATAATGCTGTCAAAATAACAGCCAAGATACATAGCGGTGAGGAACTGGTTAAAACCTAAGTCCAAATAAGAGCCTTGAAAGCTTTTCAAATCCAACAAGGGCTATGTATATATAAGATCTATATATAGGATCTACTTAAATATGCGCTACTTGTTACAGGTAGTAGCCCTGTCAATTTATCACTAGTATGCCAATATAATATTAGCAATATTACCAATTGGAACATCTCACAGTTAGTAGCTATGGTAAGTTATTCGAAATATGTATGGGAGTGTGATCCTCCAAGGAGCATAAAAGTGCACGTTAAGTACACCTGCTAATCAAAGCTAAGTGTTAGTATAAATGGCCGCCATTAAAAGACAAGACTGCAACGACCGTCCATGTTTGCTCATTCATCTTTTCTTTAACAGTGACATCTAGAGGTTTAGAACATGCATAACAACATTAGGATGTATAACTGCGGCGGGGGAGTTAAATACGTGACTTGGAATATTTCGTTTATGATATTTAGTCTCGATAGTATTGTCAGTGTTGGCATAAGTATGTGGACCCCTGTAAGATTTATGTAGGACTTTGCACTCTCCTGGGCATTCATGTGGACTCTTTTTTGTGTCTGCTTAGCTTAAAGTGGTAAAAGTGTTTTTGCTGCTTGAATAGTGAAACTTAAAATCTGAGTCCCATCAACTTTCAGAACTGTAAACTGTATAAAGATAATGCTGAAATCTAACTTCTGTCCAATCTTATTAAATTCCAAGCAAGCGACCCTGATCCCATCCGGCTGTCATCTAGCGTTGATTTTACCCAGTTTATACAGTATGTCCAGTTTACATAATCCAGCTCTGCCCCGGTGTTATCTGAGACAGAGGACTGCGGTAGCCTAGTGGTCAAGGTACTGGACTTTGGTCCTGGGTTCAAATCCCACCTCTGCCAAGCCACCACAGTTGGGTCCTTAAGCAAAACCCTTAACCCACCATTGTTTGGACTGTAAGACTGTAAGTTGTAAGTCGCTCTGGATAAGGTCGTCTGCTAAATGCCCGAAATGTAAATTATTTTCCCACAGCTGACATTTCCACCGATGCAGATACAGATCTGAGTTTACGTGAACTCTGCCAAGTGCCGTAAACGTAATTAATCTTTAACGAGAAATCATACGATTTTAACGAGAAATCATACGAGCTGTTCTAATATGGGCCGCTTTGTGCTTGTTCCTCTGACCGTACCTCTTTGACCTCCACCTTGCGCTCCCAGGTTTTGACGTCGTGCTGGAGCTGTTCGCGCAAGGTTTTGGCTGAGATGTACTCCAACACATCTGGCACACGATAATCAGCCAGCTGTGTTTTTAGCTTCCTGTTTAGCGCCTCTGCTTTTGCCCGCTCCTGCACACAAAATACTCAGATCATTGGGAAGTTGTTACGCTTAATGCCGATGCCTGAGAAACATCCTAAATTAGTCCGACTCCTGGTTCGGATTGGACTGTTAGGCACAGGGGCACCACCCACTAACAAACCGAGGCCCTCAGGAAGCAGCAGTGTGTGAGGATTTTTGAGAGAATGAGCAAGGCCTCCAAACCTGCTCGGCCTGCTGAGTTTCAGCAGCGATCTTCACGAGCCTTCCTTCGCGTGCGGCGATGTCGCTACTCAGCTTCTCCGACTCGCATGTCTGGATCTGAAGCTTCTTCTACAACAAACGGGAAACAGTAGCAGATCATTTGCCGGTGCCCAAACTTATTTAGGTTCGGGAACTCAACAAAAAGTTTGGGACCAGCCTTTGTGCCTGCCCAGCCCAGGCGTAGTTGAAACGTTCTGGATGGGGGTCAGTACCTTGTAAGAATTCAGAACCTGCTGAGTGTTTCCAGCCTGCACTTTAAGGCGCTGCAGCTCCTGGTTGCACGTGTCGATGAGCTCCAGGCACTGCTGGTTCTCCACCCTGAGATGCTCAAAGTCAATCCAGAGCAGGACCTCGCCTGTGTCCTCCCTTTGACGCAGTTTTCGCCGCTGCGCTCGCAGTGCCCTGTTCTTCAGACGCAGCTTCTCAATCTGAGAGTTCTGCAAAGCAGCAATTGAACATCACTGAAGTAAAAGAAGATCAGAATTCTTTGGGTGCAGGATCTCTGGACGGTATGGTTGTCCGATGCAGGGTACCTTAACTGCACCACTTGACCTTTATCGTAGGCCCAGCCTGGGGTTCGAACCCAGGTTTTCTGGAAGTCCTGCTTTAGTAGCTGGTTCTTGCCACAGAACCTGCAGATGTGGAACAAGGTGAGATACGGTCAGACCGTCGAGTGCACTCTTTTGAGGGGCCTGCTTACCCTTTTTTACGTGTTCATAGTCTTGGTTTATAAACGAGCGATATAACGACACTGAGAATAATACGATCATAGTCGGATTTTTGAAGTTATCTGATTATTAGGTTGGTCATGTAAACGCCATTCTTTCTCTCAAGAAATCAGATTAGGAAATCGCATAAAGAGAGCTGAATTTTTATCCCAGTAATCGAGTTTCTCAGAGCATGTATACCAGCTACCCGATTTCAATCAGTTTTCATAGCTCAAGCCTAACCAATTCGGTTGCCAGGTCTGCCTATTCTAAACGCCTGGTTAAAATGCTGGGTGAGCGTTTATGGAACTGGCCATGATGTACCTCTGCCAGACCATCCTCCATGACCCTCACCAGGACAAGAGGGGCTAAACTTTGCTTAGATCTACTGGGAAAGTAGTATTCGTATCAAGCCTGTACAAGCCTTTCTTCTTTCTTTCTTTTTTTAAAACTGCATACAAACTTTTGTATTTTCTGCTTGTTTTCTAATAGACAGCAAGAAGGTCCCGGGTTCAATCCCAGGGTGGAGCGGCCTGGGTCCTTTCTGTGTGGAGTCTGCATGTCCTCCC
>JAUZSU010023240.1:0-10679 GCA_034780255.1 Parotocinclus maculicauda
GTGTTTTTTTGTGTGTGTGTGTGTGTGTGTGTGTGTGTGTGTGTGTGTGTGTGTGTGTGTGTGTGTGTGTGTGTGTGCGTGAGGCTACCAGATGAAGTCCTTCTTAATTTCTTGCTGCTAACAGGTCTGTCATAAGTTATCGACTTTTGCTCACACACACACACACACACACACACACACACACACACACACACGTTTGCTACTCTACAGTCATGCTGGTGAATTATTGCATTGTTCCTAATGTGGGAAAAGGTGGGAGTCGTGAATCCGTTTAAACGTGGGCTTTCGAGAGCGGCATCGTCTCTAATCCCCAACGTAGGTGACAGTGGCAAGGAAAAACCTTAACCTTGTGCCCTTCGATTGGTGGCATTACAGATTGGTGCCGCAGTTCGATTCAGATCGGGGGGTGAGACCCGTTCTCTGATTAGTTTAGTGGCATTCCTGGCATCGACTCTGGCATAACGGATGACGGAGGCCTCCTGATTGGCTGTTGACCTTGAGAAGGAAATGCGTGGTCCAATCGGGGCTAAGAACCCCTGCGTGATCAGTTCTAAGGCTTTCCACGTTATTTGTTCGTCGTTTTTCAGGCTGTGTGGCCCGTGCAGAGTGTGGAGTGTTTGGTTGCCTTTTCTGTGGCGCTAGGGATGGTGAAGGTTGGCAGCAGGACGTCTGGATGCCACTGGTGCAGATTGTAGAAGATCAAAAGGAAAGGGTGGGTTTTAATCTGGTCCTGAAGATCCGTGGAAAGATGGCGAGCGGAAGCGGGGTCGCGCAGTGCCTAAAAAGATGCCAACCAACGCTCTGCTGACCCAATAACTGCAGCTTCATGGGTGGGTGTAAAGCATGCCACCACTGGACTGTGGAGCTGATGGACGAGTCTGGGTTTGGTGAACGTTTGCTGGGCCAACCATGCACTTCACATGGATCTTTTTGGACCACAAACATACAAAGTGTTCCCACGGTCGAGTGGAAGCTTCTGTAGCTGCAAACGGGCACCAAGTTCACTTTAATGCCCATGAGTTTCGTACGGGACGTCCGAGAAGATCCTAAAGGTGGGATGTGGAGGTGTCCCAATCCTTTATTTTTACCCTAATGGGTAAATGAAAGTTTAGGAAACACCAGCATGTCAAACATAACAATGCGAGAAACGAATACTGTACAGCAATTAACATGAAATAACAATTCGGAAACCACTTACTGGCAAGCCAAAGGTGCCAAAGTGGCAATAAAACGACGAGTTACCATTTTCAGCAGGGACGAAGTCAATTACCATAGAAATTGCAGTTTTCCTTTTGTGTCATAACGAGCGAGAGCCTCGCGTTCGCCTTTCCTATCGCTGAATATTCGAAAATATTTATTTCGCCGCCGCGTAGAGCAGATGCTTTGCCGTTAGTGTCGTATTTACTGTAATTTAGTCTCTTAATGACTGAGCCGTCGGAGTTGGGTTAATGGAAAAACGCTCCGCTTCAGAGTCTTGCAATCAGACCTAATGAAAAATGCCGTCGCTTGCTTTTAATTTCCTTCCTCTGTCAGGACGTCCCTTCTGAATTCAGGGCTGATATTCTGGCTAGAAATGGGACTTTTCCGTAAAAGCGTCCAAATACTTTTGGCACAGGTACAGTGGATCACTGAAATTATTATTATTTTTTTTTTTTGAGAAAGTCTGCCCTGTTAGGACCCGCCGAGGTTTTGCTGACGGGCGGCCGCCCATCCGTAGCGCGCTGCTACAAAAATTAATTCCGCTTCCAGACCTTCTGAACCTGGTGGAGCAGCGATCAAGCGTTTCGTGCCACGTCTGATCCTTGTTGAACCAGCTGCTGGCTGAACACCGAATTAAACTCGGAGAGCTGTGAACAAACCGCTCTGGAGCTCTAAACTCGGGGCCCGTGTGAAAACGCCTCGCTTCAGGATTCTAATTTCTGCCGCGCCGCTCTTAATGAGGATTAAACGATGCCATGCGCTGGCACCAGTCAGCACGATGCCACACCTTCCCTCTGATTGCTGCGAGCTCGAGCGTTAATTGGCCGTGGTGTTGATCTAAAATCAATTCGAGAGAAAAGCCGTGTGTGTTAACAGGAGGCCGCCACCCAGAGGACGAATAAAACGCAGCCCGAGATCAAACGCTGGTTCATCAGATGGCAAGAAATCCAAAAAAGGCAGCAGGAAATGGACAGCAGCTCGGAAAACATCTGGATCCTTTAGCAGTCGATCAACCCTGGCCCTGGTTCCATCCCAAACCTGGCCTCTGCCTGTATCGAATTTGCATGTTCTCCCTATGTCTGGTGTCCTCCCACTTCCGAAGATGGGTGTTAGGTTAATGGGTGTTTCTAAAGTGGCCCGAGTGAGTGGATTAGCAAACTGTTTAGATTCGTTCCTGCCATGTGCCCTGTGCCACTGGCTAAGTACGTGACCCTGTGAAGGATTAATAGGAAAGAAATATTAATAAAAAATACTGTACAAAGTAATAATTATTATTATCTTAGCAAAGCTGTTAATGATAATAATAACAATAATAATAATAATAATAATAATAATAATAATAATAATAAAAATAACAATGTTAATGTAAAAAAAAAAGATAGTAATATTAAAATTTAATGTACATAATAATAATATTAATAATATTAATAATAATAATAATTATTATGATAATAATATAACAATAATTAAATGTACATAATAATAATAATAATAATAATAATAATAATAATAGAAACAATGTTAATGTACATAATAATAAAAATAACAATGTTAATGTAAATAAAAATTATAGTAATATTAAAATTTATTGTACATAATAATAATAATAATAATAATACTAATACTAATACTAATAATAATAATAATGGTAATAATAATCAAAACAATTATGGTAATGTACACAAAATAATAATAATAATAATGATGATAATGATGATGATGATGATGATAATAATAATAATAATAATAATGTAGATAATATAATTATGCCGACAACAACAATGTAAAATAAATAATATTTAATAATGAAAAAAACAAAAATATTGTAAATAATGTAAAAAATAATAACACTAATAATAATCATAAAAATAATAATAATGACAATAATAATAATATCAATAATAATAATAAAAACAGCAATGTTAATGTACATAATAATAATAATAATAATCATAATAATCATAATAATGTTAATGTTCATCATATAATAATGACGACAACAATAATGTTAAATAAATAAATAATGAATAATAAGGTAAAAAACAAAAATATTGTAAATAACGTTAAAAGTAATAACGCTCACAATAATAATAATAATAATAATAATAATAATAATAATATTAACATTGTTAATCTACTTAATAATAATAATAATAATGGTAATGTATATAAAATAATAGTAATTATAATGAAAGAATATAACTAGTGCATAAATACATAAATAAATAAAATAGAGTAAAAGCCAAAGGAAGGGAAAAAATACGCAAAATCTAGAGCAGGAACGGGAATAAATACGAGCAGATGGATTTGGGATTTTTTTTTCCCCTGGCTTTTCTTTAACAGAATCACATTTCTCGTTACTACAATGCACACACACACACACACACACACACATTGTCCTTTATTATAAAGCAGTGTATTTAGTAGAAACTGTTATACATTGAGTGTAATTGAGGAAGTGTGTACTTTGCAGCACCAATCAAACTGTCCAATAACACGCGAGAGAGAGAGAGAGAGAGAGAGAGAGAGAGAGAGAGAGAGAAAGCCGTGAGCGTTTTTTATAAATCTGGCTCTCTGCAGATGTGTTTATCAGAGCGTGCAGACCCGGTCCAGTTAATAAACCTCTGTTATCTGGACTCTGCAGAGTCTGATCCTCCGTTTTCACGCCTCCCAACTCAAACGCTTTTCTAAACTCCGATTTTATACGTCGACTCGCATTAGCATGTTCACCCCGTCAACCTGACACCGGCACAACGGGTGGAGGAGCCGTAATTAGGAGGTTTAGGAACGCTTCTGAACCAGCGTGTACTGTAACGGGGGGGCACAGTGGCAGCTCCGACGATTTTAAGATAAAGAGCAGAGAGAAAAACGATTTGTTTATCACCGAGGTCAAATGGTTCCACTCGATGGTTCCCCCTCTGTTAGAACATCATCATGAGACTCTGAGCTTCAGTCCTAACCGAATTTATATAAGAACTGTTTATTATACAGTAAATAAACACCAATAATTTATTAATAAATAATAAATAATAAATTCACTAATACGCTTTTAATTTATTCATAAATAAATAAATAAATGATTAAGATCCACTACTCTATTGGAGAACCTACCAATCTGCAAACAGAAATCAGCCCCCGAAAAGTAAGAAAGGCCACGTTTAGGCTAGCAGAGCAAATTGTGAGCTTACGATCCATTGGCGTTTAAGGGAGTGTTGCCAGATCTTACCGAAATAAGCAACCAGGTCTTAAACCTAAAACCTAAAAAAAAGGGACTTGGCTCCAAGAAAATTTATTTTTTAAACATTTTTGGTGTTTGAGGATTTCATTAAAATATTGTTATTTTATGGATAAAATGTTTACAAAAATATATAAATAAATATAAGTATTTAAAATAATAATCCATATCAGGTTCTTTTTTTGACCAGTGTCTTTTGGAAATTAATGTATTATTATGAACGTGATTTTAAAAAGTCGCTGGAGTTTTTAGTGACCTTCCTCTAATCAGGAAAGAAGGGGACAGGAGGACAGGGGCTTTCTTTCTTTCTTTTCTTTCTTTTTTTCTTTCTTCCTTTCTTTTTTTTTTTCTTTCTTTCTTTTCTTTCTTTTTTTCTTTCTTTTTTTTCCCTTTTTTTCTTTCTTTTTTTTCTTTCTTTTTTTCTTTCTCTTTTTTTCCTTTCTTTCTTTCTGTATTTTTTTTCTTTTTTTTCTTTCTTTCTTTCTTTCTTTTTTTTCTTTCTTTCTTTTTTTTTCTTTCTTTCTTTCTTTCTTTTTTTTCTTTCTTTCTTTCTTGCTTTCTTTCTTTCTTTTTTTTCTTTCTTTCTATTTTTCTTTCTATTTTTCTTTCTTTTTTTCTTTCTTTTTTTTCCATTTCTTTCTTTCTTTCTTTTTTTTCTTTTGTTTTCTTTCTTTTTTTCATTTTTTTCTTTCTTTCTTTCTTTCTTTCTTTCTTTCTTTTTTTTTGTTTTTCTTAATTATTTCTTAAGTTTAAACAAATAAACGATGTGATTACATCAAATCAGATGTTTAGAATTAGAGGTCTTGGCAACTGGTCGTTTGGCGTTGTATTATAATTTAAAGCGACAGGATCTAAAAACGGACCGTTCTGAGAAGTGTCGGGGAGTTTGGACCAGAGGGATTTCATCATGCGGTGTAATATCTTACCATTTACGTTTTTAAACCAAACAAAGGCGCGAGGTGAACCCCATTCAGGGTGAAATTAATTAGCGTGGGGAATGAAGGACTGATTATTTTTGGGTTGAATTGAATCTCACCGAGCTGCTCTGAAGGATTCAGGGCTTCCTTCCTTCCTTTGAAAAGAGGCTTTTCATATCTTAAAACCTGACGCTCTGGACCGATTTCTCAAACGGCGTTAATATTTAAACAAAAGTGCCGTTTCCATGACGACTGGAAACCAGGCGCTCCCTCTCCACCCCCGATGACGGGGGACCATGGTAAATACGTGTGCGGCGTGAGGGATTGTGGGTGATTCAGATAGAATCGGACGTTTTATCCAAGAGGCTTGGATAAAACGCACCTGGCAACCCTATACATATTTACTTAATTACCCGCTCCGTATTTGAACCCTTTATTGCCCCCAGTGGAAGGCCGGTCCGTTACACGGGTGGGCACAAGATGGTCTGGCCATTGGGTCTCAGAGGTTGGTCTTGTGAAAAAGTTTATGCCCCTTTACAGCAGTGCCGATGTCAAATATTTTTCTGCATTAATGCTGCATCCCAGAAATCTAAACGACCTTTACCAAGGGTCCGGACCCGACCCCGTACCGTGATAGAGCCTCCTTTCGTACTGGATGATCTGAAAACCCATGCACTTCCATCAGCCGTGGATGAATTGAGAATCTGAGGGAGGGGAGAGAGATCACCCGTCTTGAGTTTAGGCTTTTCAGGACTGAAATCGCTCCAGATTTCTTCCTGACCTGTTGAATATGTGTGGATTTTGCATGTTCTCCCCTCCCCTGATAGACCAGCTGTATCTCCGACACTCACACCATTCTAAAACTCTTTCTCGCATCATTTTTGTACGGTTCGGGGCGTCGGCGTCGGGTTTCCTCGGCGGACCTGTGACAGTCGCTCGATTGCACCGCGTTCCAGCCGGATGGCTCGGTTAAACGGAGCTGACATGTCATTTACTTCCTTCCTTCGCAAAGTGAGAAAAATGCGCTGCGTTACGGGCGAGGGCGGGGCACGGCCCAACGGTTGCCTCCAGATACTCGCCTTGTTTCACGCGTCACCGTAACCCGCCGACTCGGCACATCTGCCGGGCCGGCCAGCCGGATCGGGGTCCTGTTTGTACAGAGCGCGGGGAAAACGTAGGTGCAGGCGCTCGTTAGGGGTTTTGGAGTTTATGAATAACATCAGTACCGGAGTCCCTGATTGGTTCTTGATTATTAAATAGGGCTTTGCCTCTGTGTCGTGTTTCTCACTTGTACTACTATTGGGTGTTTTGGGGGTTTAAATGAGGCTGGGATGTGATTTAATCTTTAATTTAATCTGTCTTGAATTTTTTTGTGACTTACTTTTGTTCATTTATGCATTTAGTCATAAATACGCCTTTTTTTCTATTTTTTTTCCCTTACTTTTTTGCTCTCGTCTTTCCTTTCTCTTTGGTATTTTTTTCTTTCGCGTACTTTCTTTTATTTTTGTTTCCAGATGTTTTTGTTCTTTACTATTTTCTTTCCTTTCTCTTTGGTATTTATTTTTCTTCTTGTGTTCTTCTTTTCTTATCTTACTTTTCTATTTATCATATTTTTGCTTTATATATACAATTTTTACTTTCTTTTCTATTTTCTTTTTCCCTTTATTCATTTATATTTAACATTCATTGGGTTTGTTGTTTTTTTTTCTTTCATTTCGCTTTGGTTTTTTTTGTTTCTTTCTTTCATTTATTTATTCGATCTTTTGTTTTATTTTTCTTCTTTTCTTTTCTTTTGCATTTGTAATTCCCTTCTTTTTGGTTTTTCTTTTTCTTTTTTGCATTCTTTTTTTGTTTTTATGTTTTTCTCCCTTGCTCTCGTGCTTCAATATTTTTTTCCCTTTTCTATTTGCTTTGTCTTTATTCTTTTTTTTATTTTGTTTTTCTCTTCTTTGCCTTCTATTTATCATGTGTTGCTTTATTTATTCTTTGTTTTTTGTTTTAATTAAAAAAAAAAATTATTCTCTGTTTCTTTCTGTTGTATGTCAATTCATTTATTATTGATTGTTTTCATGGGTTTTTTTTCTTGCTTGCTTTTTTCCATCTTTTTCTTCCATTCTTTCATTTTCTTTCCTTTCTCTTAGGTATTTTTTTCTTTCTTTCTTTGTATTTTTTATTTCTTTCTTGGATTTAATTTCTTAAGTTTAAACAGATAAACGAGGTGATTAGATTAAATCAGACGTTTCGGGATCTTAATGAAGAGTAACGACCCTGAAGATCAGATTTAGTCCCGTCAGTAAAAATAAAGTGACTGATCTTGTAGCTGGTTTTGATGTTAGGGATCAGAAATATTACAGGACGATTATACAGCATCAGCAGCTCCTTATTTTGGTTCTGATTTTCTCCAGCACGTCGTTCGCCCGCGTTTAAACTCGCCGTCTTTCGGTAAACACCGTCCACGTCCGATCTGAGCTTCATTCCTGGATCTGTTAAGTCCGGATCTTAATCTTAAGCTGCTCACGATCTCCAAACTCCGACTTTAACAATTCAGACTCGTACAGGATTCAGATTAAGCTCTTCAGATCTAGTGATTTAAATCAGAACAGGATCTTTTCTTATTTAAACTTATCCATTGCTATTTTCTGTTTGTTTTCTGACTTATAAACAGCGATCCAGGAATGAAGCCCAGATTCTGATCTGATCCTGATGTTTTAGCCACCGGGGGAACCCTAAAACGGAACCATTTTACCTCCATCGGTTCGTATTCTGATCCCAACTTGGATTCCAGGGTCGGGATCGAACCCGGGATCTCTGGATCACTTTATTTCCCTGCTTTGAATCTCAGAGTAAAAACCTCAAACCAGAGTAACGTCGGGTCATGACAGGCTCTTACTTTTTACGAACGTTTTTAAAGGACCCCGGACCCTTTAGGGCGGGGCCGGGGCGGGCGGGGCCGGACCGGACCGGACTCTGTTGACAGAGTGATTACACTCTATTAGAGCTAATACAGTGAGTCCCAGTGCCTGCTGCGTCGCCCCGTCTGGACTGCATCACCCTCACAACCCGGGCATTTACGGCCATGGCACCGGAGCGAGGCGTAATCAGCCAGGCGCTGACCTGCGGTCCGGTTTGGGTGTTGACTCGGCTCCCCGTGCTCCTGATTTATCTGATCCAGAACTCTGGAGGAACCGAGACGTACGAGATTGGCTCCCTCAACGCTCCGATGCTATCAGGGGATAAATACGGCCTAAAAAAACGTCCCAGCTAATAGGAGTAATGAAAGCTATTTAAGCTCATCATAATCAGACCCTGTTTGGACACACTCCTGCCTCTGTTTGGGAATGGGCGCCCCCTCCCTCACGACGCCCGGCCGGTACTAAAGCCAAATGGTCGATTTAGTACTCTGTAGCGCCCCCTTTTGGCTTCCAATCCACCCATCGATCTGTTTGGATTTGTCCCTGACAAATATTTATGCTTCTCCTTTGCAGAATGGTTTGAGGTCGTTCGCTGCTCTTTTCGTGCCCGTCCACAGATTTACTATCAGACCTAGGTCTGGACTTTGGATTTTTAGGTTCAGGGTCGTCCTGGAAGCTGAACGTCCTGCCCATTTTGGGTCATGTTTGCATCCAGAATGTGAATGGACTTGGCGTTTTCCTCTTGGTTCCTTGATCAGGTTCCTAGTTTGGAAGGACGATCTGACCCCATGTCCATTTGTCTGACATTTTTGCTCAATACAGAACAAAGGGGTGATCCTCTGACCAGCCGAACCTCCCTCAGACACAACTGCAGCCAGATGTGCCCACACCCGATGCCCGAGTCGACCCGAAAGCAAAAACAGAAGTTTAAAAAGGCAATTCGGGGTCTCAGAGTGGACGAAATCTAACCGGCACTACAGGGCACAAGGTGGGAACAGACCCCCGGGCATGTCGCCAGTCCCTCGCAGGGCGCACATACAGTCACGACGAGTCTTTAGCGCACACGGGCTCTTTAGAGACGCCGCTTGACGTAACTGTAGGACCGTGCAAGGAAACTCGAGGAAGAACATGCAAAATCCACACAGTCAGGAGTCAGACTGGGTCCCCGGTTCGAAACCGTGCGTAGAAACGCTTAGCTGTGACACGCCAGGGCCGATCTGATTATCCGATCTGATTATTGATGGCCGTTTATTGATCAGATATCAATAATCAATCCTTGTGTGAGTTACATAAGAACAGAGGAACAAGGGGGCTTTTATTTTGCCTTAATCCAGAACTTGGCGAACATGAATGACGAACCGTTTCATTAGCATCAGGTAGCAAGCGGTGTGTGTGTGTGTGTGTGTGTGTGTGTGTAATTATGTAGTGTAAGGTGTTAGAAAAACCAGCTGTACTCCTTTACATCAAACTGCTCCTGGCTTTGGTTGCACACACACACACACACACACACACACACACACACACACACACACACACACACACACACACACACACACACACACACGCACATAAATCGACACGTCTGTGCTGAATGCGGTGTGAAATATGATCGGTGTATGTTGGAAACTTCAGGACGCTCTTTAACGCAGGCCGAAAAACGACAGGCTGCTGCTCCTCATCGACGGCGCCGTTTAGATTTACACGTTTCGCAAAGACACTTTGGATTTAGTGTCTTCACGTTGTCATGCGCACATACAGGTCTCTTGTGTGTGTGTGTGTGTGTGTGTGTGTGTGTGTGTGTGTGTGTGTGTTACATGCTGTCAGGTGTCTGGATCTGGATAAACTGAGCACAAATAAATGCAGGCTGGATGTAAACGAAATCCAGCGAGACTCTGCAGTTTAACCAGATAGAAAGACTTAAATAAAGTGTAATATATATGTGTAATTGTATATATTATATTATATTTAATATATTTTATATATCAAATGTGTGTGTGTGTGTGTTTAATCCTGTTACGTTGTCCTGATGAAGCTCATGATGTGACTTTCTGCTCCGGATTTTTAGATTTAGATTTCTGGCTCGAGCCTGATCTCATAAATCCAGTACTGGGTTCAGATCTTCCTTAAATATGTAGACACGTTTATTTTCTGCGTTTCTTTGATGTGTTTCACACCAGTAGAAGCGTCTGGACGGCGCACGGCCTCGCGTCGTCACCTCTAGTCCTTACGACGTGAAGATTTTCCGATTGATAGAAATCGCGGTGGATTTAGCAAAATAAGAAATGTTCCTCTAGACGCAAAAATGTGTTGCGTTGTGATCTTTTTATTTGCTGCTCGGTGATCAGTGTGTGTGTGTGTGTGTGTGTGTGTGTGTGTGTGTGTGTGTGTGTGTGTGTGTGTGTGTGTGTGTGTGTG
>JAUZSU010023251.1:0-10679 GCA_034780255.1 Parotocinclus maculicauda
CGGAAAAAAATCGAATCGTGACCCCAAGAATCGATTCTGAATCGAATCGTGAGATTCCCAAAGATTCACAGCCCTACCTATAATATACACTATATTTAAATTACAATCATATTCATAAGACTTAAAATATATTAATTATTTGAAAGTGTCATACATTTATGCATTCTTATAAAAAAGTATCTTAAAGTACATCCAAGCCTGTGCCTATCATCTGCCCCTGATAGAACAACAACTCCAACCTGGATAGTGGCTGTGTTAATGTGATGGTGTAATAATGATGATAGGTAAGCAGGTTGAAAACGGGACAAGTTTGAAATAAAGTTCTTGTACTATGTGCTATTCTGGAGCACTTCCATGACTTGTTACTCAATTTGTTAAGCAAAGCTGAGGTATAAAGCATGCAGGGGTGACGGTTCTGTATTCACAGTGGATCCTTGTCTGTCACACCACTGGCTATTCAAATGACATTTCAATTAACCCAGTGTGATCTCACTTGCATAAGACAAAATCCATCTGTACATAGGCCATGTATGTGTGTGTGCGTGTTAATTATAATAATTTTCACAGCTAATCATGGATAACTAGTACATTTAGCAGACAAATCTGACTGTGTAAATGTACAAGCTAATACGATATGCATCATCTGGGTAAACTATTGCATTACAATATATAAATGACTGTCAACATAAAAATTGCATTCATTAATAAATCAGAAGGACATAATTTATCAGGACTCATTATTCCTTTCCTTTTCTTCATGATGCCCATCTGGGTAAGCAAGACAGGCAATGCTACTTAAAGAAGCTTCATTATACAAAAGATCAAACTCCAGTTTAACAGGAGTGGACAAAGTAACCAAAATACCAGACTGGTTTTTTTTTTATCTTAATAGCATCTTGTAGCACTTGTGGCATCAAAGGTTATTTAATGATAGACTGAAAGTTAATTAGTCAGAATATCGAAACTAGCCATACATACTCTGTTTGGGTCAATTGAGCATATTAAATGAAATTAATGCTTGACTTTAGAATTTCGGCTGAACACAGAGCACCCAGAGTAAACCCACACAAATAAGGGAAGGACAGAAATACCACATAACAATTACAAATTTTGATTTATCAAAAGAAACCTAACAATTAGCAATTTATAACTTTTTTAAAGCAATATATGTAAAAAAGGTTAAAAAGTGGATGCTTAAGTTCATGCTGTATCAGTCACAAAAGCAGCAATATTATTTAATTTATATGGATAACATTCTTAAATGTCAATGAAGTACCCAGGACAAATGACACCAGCAAAGCAGATGTGTGGACACCAGTGAAATTCATTCAGGGCATGAATAAAATGAAATGCTAATTTAAAATTGCTAATCTGCCTTATTTTGGTTGCTATAGGTCACATATAAGACTGAGAGTAACACCAACCAACAAAAACTGCTCACTGGAATGGAAGTTTACCTTCAAATAAGCCCAACAGATTGGTGTTTACTTAATGTTTTGGCTGCTCATGAATGAGTTTTGTTATTTCAAGTCAAGTCAGATTTATTTCTATAGCACTTTTTTTTACAATGGAGCATTGTCTCAAAGCAGCTTTACAGTTTTAAATAATCTTCTATGGCCAATCCCAATTAAGCAAACCTAGGGAAACAGTAGAAAGAAAAAGTTCCTAAGAATGATAAGAAATAAACCTTGGGAGGACCAATCCCTGTGGGGTGGCGCAGATGTAAAATGTAAGAATTAAACTGATTTATCTAGTCAAACAAGTTTGTAGCAATAACAGTTTTAGCAGTATTAGTTGCATTTGTGTGATCTGTATGTTAGGAAATCCACATTGAAAATTCAAGACATTTTTTTATATTTTTCATTTAATTACAAAAAATTAGTCAAGACTAATTTTATGTAGTACATTTACTGTGCATTGACAATATGTGTGTGAATTCGGGAGCACGGGTTGTTGGCTGGTATAAAAGGTACCAACGTATCCACTGATTATACAGACTTTAACTGGAACCTTATTTCTTACAGCCATTTTTACCAGGTTAACATCTTCAGATCAATCTCAAACAAAAACATACATTTTGTGCTTCAAAAGATGGAATCCATGGTATTTAATTTTCACCATATTTCCTAGAGCTGAACAGGTATATATTTTGAAGAAGGCAAAGCATGCCTTCAATCTACAATATTTGCTACCAACTGTTAACCCTCTATGATACACCTTGCTCCTGGCAACAAAAAAAATAAATGTATACACCCATTTAACTGGTCAGTGCTATCTCAGGTGAGGGAAACTCAAATACTAACTAACGATAATGCAAAAAAGTAATCGCATGACCCACAGGAGCCCATTTTGCTTTTTCATTCAGCACATGTTAGTGTCAAACAGCCCTGTATTTTCTCTAATAAAAAGTGTATTTATCACTCAGTTTAATCCAGATAATCACCAACAAAAAATCTGAATCACCTTCACTGGTAAGTAAAGAAATATTTACATGACATACCATCAAAAATATTATAGAAAATTACAGAAAACTGTATGTTGCCTCAAGTCAACATTGTAGCCCTAGAACTGTTTACATGTATCTTTCATGCTAAAAATGTTGTATTGCACTTATAAAAATATGTAGTTAAAATACTACAATAACACTTTTATGATTTAATACAGGAAATGAATCTGCAAATTTTCTGTGGCACTTTATAAGGTTCTAAAAACAAGTGGTACGTCCAGTTGATGAGATTGAGGATGACATGCTCTATAGTCATGAGGAAGATGAGGTCATAGTTACAATCCAGCAGAGAGAGAGTAAGGATGGAGATGAGGATAAACTAGGTTATAGTGGTTTTAAATGTTTTACCTTGTTTGGTGTGTGTTTTTATATAGTTATAATGATCAGTTTTAAGGTAAAACATCACAAATATTTTTTTCTCATTGGTATCATAATGCGTACCATAGAAGGTTAAGTATAACTGGGAATCCTTAATGGCATGGATAATAATTTCATGGAAATTATTGGATTTGAGAATCACGTTAAACATTTGTGTAACAGATACAAAATATGGTACAATATTGCACAACACTCCAGATTAGGTTCACAATTATATTGGCAAACTCTATGCACCACAAAGTATATTCAAAAGTAATTTAAACAATACTAGGAGAAAGTTAACTGCTCAACTTGGGAATGGCTCGAGATTTTAGAAGGACTTGACAGAAATGACAGCACCAAAATCATTACATCTGTTCTGGAGGCAATATGTGGCCATAATCCTTATAAAGGAATATATAACAAGGAATAAATGAATTAGAAACAAGGTATTTAAGTAAGTAAACTGAATAAATCAGTTGGAAATCATTTGGGGGAAAATGTTTCTAAATGTGTGTCTAAATGAATATTAATGAGACCACTACAGATCTTTACATTGAGATGACAAGATGTTTCAGAGAAAAATATCAGGAAGTGGAACGCAGCCATTTATTTTTAGCTCTAGGGTGATGTGAACATTAAGTAAATAAGTAAAAAATGTTTACTGATCATCCCATCATCACATCACAGGTTGTGCAACTTACAAAAATAAATATTTTAACTTGTGAAACAACACTAATAATAATTAAATAGGTAACATGCTTCTTTATATCTTGAGTCATATTTAGAAATAAAGGTGAAACTCCTTCTTGGCACAAAACATACTGAACTGACTTAATGAACTAGCGCAGCAATTCATATGCTGCACAGTGCTCTAAATCAGCACTGAACTAAAAATACACACTGTTACAGCAGCACTGAGGTTTTCACTAACTCTTCACTGTTCTGCATTTTGGGACGAGAATTTGGTTAGCATATAAGACCTACTGTAAATCTCTTGCGAAAGCATCTCATGTTAAGTAAAAAAAAACGTATTGGAAAAAACAAAGATGTTATAATATAGAGCTTTGTCAACCATGTGGTATAGCAGAATTTATAGTTTTATTTAATAATTTTACTGTTTATTAAATGCCACATTGATATGCATACTCAGGTAACAAAAAATATTATTTTCATTGGTATCTGTTGATAAAAATGTACATGTCTCAAAGAACCAAGTAAAAAACAAAGAACTATACCTCTACTTTTTAAATTATGTAATTAAAGCCAAATTACAGTTAATTTAAAGAATGCTTAAACCAAATTCCAATTCCAAATGTTTCTTTTATCTGTCTACCACAAAAGTGTTTGTTACAAAGATAACTTGCAAACATACGTCTTATGCTGTAAACCATCCTATAGTGACAGACTGTTCAAAAACTATCCACTAGCTTTCCATTTCATTGTTTCATTCTTTTTAGCTTTTGTGGCTTAGACTTATTATGAAACTAACAACTAGTTTTAAGTTTCAAAGATGTGCAAAGTTATACAAAAGTCGCCCTTAGTCAAACTGCACCACTTGTTCGAAAGGAAATGAACTTAACAAACAATGAAAGATTATACATTTTCCAGATGATCAACTGGTGTATTTGTAAGGTCTCAGAACTGAGTTAAGAACTGAGCTGTGCAGAATCTGTAAACTTGGCAAAGCATGCCATATTTGTTGAGTGTAGAGTTGAACTATATTACTACACTACATTTAGAAAATTAACCAGGGCAAGCAGGTTAAGATAGAAATCCTTATTCCTAAAATCTTAAACTAAATAATGATCATTCACAGAGAAGTTGCCAGTTTTATCATTGCTGTTTGGATTTTGAATAGTCAGTTGAGATAATTATGCATTATTAATTTAAGGTAGAATTTTTTTTTATTCCTTTTCATACCCACTTCATACCCAATTCAGTGTCAAGAGGAACTGGGGCCTAGCCGCCAGGCCAGGGTGCAAAAAAGCAACCCCAGCCAGGGTGCCAACCCTTCACAGGAAACACACACTCACCCACACACTCATTTACAAAGGAACACTTTACAGATACCAAGTGGCCCAACACAAGTCTTTGGAATGTGGGATGTAAAATTAGTACCTGAAAACCCATGCAGGTGTCAGGGCATCAAAGTAAAGATCTCAGAGGCTGTGATGCACCAGCACAAAGTTAAGAACACTGAGCAGAGTATATAAGTACTATATATTACTGCAGAAATCCTGCCCATTCATTTTGCAACTGCAGATTACATTTTCCCATGTTAATAGGAAAGAGTTACCCATTTGATATCGGGACACTTACCATATTGCAATTTTCCTCCTCTTGCATCTATGCAAGCCAGCTTACTTGCTCTGACATTGTTACACTAAATACCTCTTCTAAAACACAGTCATCAGCAGATAAAATGCATGCTACTGGAAAGTCTATTAATTAATTTTACACTGGATCTCTGTCTTTCATCACCTGCCAGTAAATCTGAATGGCTATACAGTATTTGCTGTAATTTAAACTTCATAGCTCAGCAGATGTTTTAACACAACAGTAATGTGCGTGTTTGTTCGTGTGGGGGCTAATAAATCAATTCATCTTATATGTGCAAACACGATAGATAATGTTTCTAAAATTCTGTTAGAAGTGACGTGAGGTAGCTACTTTCTACTGATATCAACGATAAAACAACGGCAGTTCCTCCAAGTACACAAGTAAAAAAACGTACACACATAACAGCCTAAACATAATAACAAACAATTACAAAACCAAGTCTTAAAAACAATACGCTGCCTAGTTTTTGTAACGTAAAAGCTGTTGGTTTCAAGTTTCTCTTTACGCACCGACGATTGTCGAAGTTTTCGAAACCAGCAGCGAAAATCTGCATAAATGTACGTACGTTCTTAAGATTAACAAATAAATCTGTGTTTACCTGAAGACGATCTTCTCGGAGTTCAGCACGACATAGCGATGTTTGAACTGATGTGTAAAATCTCAGCATGTCCGACAGAAACGTCTTCAAACCTGCACATGACGTGCAGAAAGGAAAAGAGAGTGGGCATTACGCGGCTGTGCGGTGTTCAAAGGCGGAGTTAACGTTGTTATGAGGCTCCAAACTTCATTGTATAGCTACTGCACAGCTATCTTATAGACCTACTGCCGTTCACTTATAATAAGAAATATTCACTCCTAAAGAAAGTACGGTTTATACATTTAAGTCTTACAGCAGAGTTATATCTTGCTCGAGATTTATTCGTTGAATGATGCAGCATATAATAGCAGGATATTTGTTTAATACTGAAATGGTGCAACAATTCAGCCACAAAAAACATTGACAGATCCATTATGAACTCAATAAGAATGCTTCATCTGCTTTAGCTGTGTATATAAACACCACCCAGGGATGCATTCAAGTTTTGTTGCAACCCAACATGGCATGACAAAAGCTGCTACACAAGCTGAAAGGTAAGATCATTTCATTGCACCAAAAGAGCAATGGTGAGATATCTAAAAACCTGAACTTTTGTTCAAACATGTTTAAACATGGAACAGCAAGGCTTGGCTGAAAGAGAGGTGTTAGTCATCTCATCAGAACAAAGAAGAAAAAACTGTGTTATTGTAAATCACCGGGTGGCCTGATGAATGCCGGGAAAAATTTAGTCAATGTCAAGCATAAGCAGGACATTGAACAACCAAAGATTTCATGGCCAGACATCATGGTGCACAAAACTCCAGACCAAGAAGCACAAGATGGGTTGACAGGAGTATACCAGAAGGGATCTGGCTAGGCCTTTTGAGTTCTGTCACACAGTTTTATAGAGTAACGTAACAAAACGGAAACTGTTAAGCCATATGGATGAGCGGTTTGTCTGGTCCACGAAAAAGGTGAGGATTATAACCAAAAGAATGCTTTTCTTCTGCTGGAGGAACTGCAAATTTTGACTGTGTGACAAGTATCATGGATATACAGAAACACCAAGCCGTTTTAAGGAGGAATGTTATGCCTTCTTTGGTGAACTTGAACTTTGGTGACAATTGAAATCTTCAGCAAAACAAATGATTCCAGATTATGCTACCAAGTCAAACTAAATCAGTCCTGGAGATTAGGGGATATTTTGGGTAGTTTCCAGATTTAAATTCAATAAAAAATATTTGGTGTTTTTCGTTTAAGCCCAATTTTCAATTTACGTTTATCAAAATTGCTCCTATGTAAAAATAAATATTATTTCCTTGTTTACTGAAAATTGTTGTTGTATATTGCAGCATTAGTTTTGTGGAAGAAATGTGATCTTGAATGACCATGATTGGAGATCACATTAATGCAAATGTGTGCATGTGGGACTGTGGTAGCCTAGCGGTTAGGGTACTGGACTCTAGACCTGATGGTTCAGGTTTCAAATCCCACCTCTGCCAAGCTGCCACAGTTGAGTACTTAAGCAAGGCCCTTAACTCAGCACTGCTTGGATTGTAAGAATATATCAGTTGTAAGTCGCTCTGGATAAGGGCGTCTGCTAAATACCGTAAATGTAAAAAAATTAAAAATAACTCACTAGACAGAGACTGAACGTCTGTGTTCAGTTTTTCATGTATCAATCAAAATATGATTGAGAAAATTGAGTTGTGGTTATTAAATACATGCTACAACTCAGTTTTCACAACCAATTTTTTTAAATTATCTGACCTTTTGCTGTAATCTATGACAAGTGGTTCTTCCATTGGTCAGGATTAAAACTATGATAATATAAACTACATTTCTGAACATCAGTGAATAGCCCATCTTCTACTCCATATAACAATGTCAACTCTAACTGTCAATTTTATGAAGAAGGGTGTGAACACATTGAATGTCTGCTGACTATGAGCTTTCAAACTTAACCAGTTGTTATACATATATAAACCAATTGACCAAAAAAACACAGCAAATAGAAATGTCAGATTGCAGTTATGCATGCAGTTATGTCTCGAACAGATATATAAATGATTACAGGTGTGGTCTGATTAGTCACTGGGTCTTGATTCCTCTGCTGTCCTATAATTTTTTTTTCTTAGAGTCTCATTCTGGGTAGTGTACCTCTTGGTGAGAGACTGTTGATTGCTTGACATGCATCTAAGACACACTTGAAGACATTTTGCCAAGTTGACAGACTTTGAGAGGCTGTGTATCATTGGACAGAGAGAAGCAAGAGATTCAACAAACTGTCTGCCGTCTAGGCCACTCTGATTTAGCTGTTAGAAGGTGTTGGGAACAGTGCTTCTATGAAGGCACCAACAGTACAAGCAGTGAACCACAGTTTTGTAGTCCACACCCCTGTCGCTCTCCAGACCACTTCCAGGCAGTTAGCAGAATAAATTACGCCCAACCCTTTTACTGCCATTGACTGTCTGCTTGTGGTGTCAGATCGTCTTTTGGTGAGTGCTTCAATCCTTTCTTTGCTCTGGCACAATGATCTGGGGAGTGATCGCACATGACAGTTAGTTATTCCTAGTAGTAATTTGAGGGACACTAACAACTCACCTATATAAGCAGGACATCCAGAGGCCACATGCTGCCTTTCATGATAGGGCTTCCAACTGGCTTTGTTCAGCATGAATGCTAGCCAGGCTACAGCATTTCCTTAGCCTACCTGGTCACCAAATTCATTGCCAAACAAGCATTTATGAGACCAACTGGGACATCAGCTTCAGCAAACTATGAGTTTGCAGGATCAGCTACAACATCTCTGGGCAAGTGTGCTGCAGGATACCACACCATACCAGGAACATGTATGCCTCCATGCCCACCTGTATTTCAGCTTGTATCTAGTATAGAGGAAGCCTAAAAAGGTAACTAGAGTCTCCTTTCAATAGTACAGCTTTCCCTATTAAACTTATAATTATACATTCTTGCATACTTATAAATTATCATTTCGCTTTAATATCGTAATCACTTCCGCATATCAAGGATTCAAGGAATGTTTATTGTCATTCACATCACATGTGGTACATGAGGTGGAACGAAATATAGATTGCACGATACCAGTTGCAACCAATAAAACTTAAGTCTTTGTATAAGATTAAAAAAAAATAGACATAAATAGTAAATTTAACAAGTAAGAGCACCATTAACAGATTGCAGTATACAAAGTGTCCAGGTGTAAATAAAATGGCATAGTGTAGTTAAGTGTCGTAGTGACGTAGTGACCATGAAAGTGACCGGGAAAGTGTCAGTGCAATATAGCAGAGTTTAGGAGTCTTACTGCTTCATGAATGAATCTGTTTCTCATTCTTGTTGTCCTGCACTTAATGCTCCGCAGCCTCCTGCCTGAGGGGAGCGGGACAGAAAGTGCATGTGCTGGGTGAGTGGGGTCCTTCATAATGCGGGTGGCCCTATTCCTACATCTGGAGGTGTAGATTTCCATGGTGGTAGGGAGGTTGGCTCCAACAATCCTCTGTAGAGCCTTTCAACACCCTATGCAGAGCTTTCCTGTCTGCAGTGGAGCAGCTTCCGTGCCACACGTTGATGCTGGAGCACAGGACGCTTTCCACCACGCATCTGTGGAAGGAGGTAAGGACTGAGCTCCCAAGTCCAGCTGGCCTCAGCCTCCTGAGGACGTAGAGCCGCTGATGTGCCCTTCTGATCACGATTGAGGTGTTGTTGCTCCAGGTTAGGTTGTTACTCAGGTGCACTGCACACCCAATTACCTATAGCTGGAGACCACTTCCACCACAGATCCGCCAACGTTCAGGGGGAGGTGGACATGTTTTCCCCTTCTGAAATCCACAATCATCTCCTTCGTCTTCTTCACGTTGATGCAGAGGTTGTTATTTCTGAACCATCCCTCCAATTGTTACACCTCCTGTCTGTAATCGGATCCATCACTGTTGGTGATGCATCCAACCATCGCCGTGTCGTCCGCAAACTTCACAATATGACAGCCTGGATGGATAGGTGAGCAGTCATATGTGATCATATTTGAATAATGTAATATCATTATTACATTTAAACACAAAAAAGCTTAATTGAATATGAACAACTTCTGAGTTATTTTTGTCAATGTGTATATAGACTTCTAGTCTATATTAGTTTATCAACAGTAACATTTTTCTTTTTTGAACAGTAAACATGTCCTGCATCAGTAAACACAGTCTCTGTTGTTGTGATCACTGTCACTTTCTCATTACCAGTAACAATCTTGTCAGCTGTGTAATGTGTCATGCCATAACAGTCAAAGTAAGATGCAAACTGATAGTTATTCTCCAGTAAATTCTTATCTTGGTGAGGTTCGGTTGGGTAAAAAGACTTGTGAAGCCAATCCTAGAACTCACTGGGTGCATTCAGAGGTACATGCTGAACAAATCACAGTTTATTGCAGGATTCCATCACCATACCACCAGAGCTTCATGTTCCAAGCCCAGCATAAAGTTTGATCCAAGTATGTAGGAACTGCTATCTCTAGCTTCTGGCTCTTACGTCTGAGCAATGGGACCTATTTCCTATTAATCATAGAGTGTGTCCTTCTCATGCCACCTGTACAAAGAAAACACAAACATTTGTAAAATATAAATGCTGATAATAATCTGATTACTGTATATAGAATGTTACTGAAACACAAAACATTGAAACGATCCATCTTCATTTAACGTTACATATATAGAAGTATCTATTTAAATGTAATTGTACAAACCGGATTCCAAAAAAGTTGGGACACTAACCAAATTGTGAATAAAAACTAAATTCAATGATGTGGAGATGCCAATATCTAATATTTTATTCAGAATAGAACACAAATCACAGATCAAAAGTTTAAACTGAGAGAATGTATCATTT
>JAUZSU010023262.1:0-10679 GCA_034780255.1 Parotocinclus maculicauda
ACCCTCAGATCCTCAGACCCTCTGACCCTCAGATCCTCAGATCCTCAGATCCTCTGATCCTTAGACCCTCTGACCCTTAGACCCTCTGACCCTCAGACCCTGAGATCCTCAGTGAATCCTTAGTGAAACTCTAAATCTCAAAAGGACTAAAAGGCTTCAGGCACGGCAGGTAAGACATGGGATAAATCCCCAGTAAGTGTGGGGACGGGACCTGTGGGGACGGGACAGAGGTGTCTCAGTTGGTAGAACACCAGTTCCTCTAGTAAGCTTTCCTTGTTCATAAAACGCCTCTGGCAAGGTGAAGATTGCATCGGATCTGAGGTGTCCCAATGTAAAAGTTGTGATGAATTATTGATTTCAGTTATTGAGTTTTGTTATTTTTAATTAATTGTTTTGTATTGCATTAATTTTGTGGCGTCCAAAAGAGAAATACACTTAATGAGTTGAGTTTTTCTGGAAGTACACTACCTTACCTTCATTTCTTCTATTTCTGGAAAACTCCTCTCTCATCTGCCTTACTGAAGCATTTTCCATCATTACTGTTCCATCTTTTTTGCAATCATCCAGCTGATTCTCATGCCGTCTCATTTATTTAAGTACTAATGACGTTATAGGACTTCAGTACGAGTTATTCAGAGGGAATGGGTTAAGTTTCATCCCCAGCTCTCCTGAATCATGTTTTTAACATTATATTGTCTGCAAACTTTTTTTTTTTCTTCAGTGCAGTGGAGCTACTTTATAACGTTATAAAATTCACATTAGAGTAATGCTGCCATCTGCTTGTTTTTATAGCATGTACAGTAAATACAGGCAGTAAAAGCTGAACTGAAACCTAGTGTGTAAAATAATTATGGCTTTAATAATGGTTTTCATGAAAAGCATAAATCTTCAATAAATAGAAAAAGAGGAGCTTTTAACCTACAGTGAAGTAATATGGATCTCTTTTCCTTCAAGGCTAGTTGTGGCTCTGCGTGAAAAATAAATAAAAAATATTGTTAGTTCTGATTTAATTATCATATTACATATTTATGATGATGATAATGACTATTATTATTATTATTATTATTATTATTATTATTATTATTATTATTAATATTACTTATAAGCAAATGTATTTAATTTATAATTTAATGTAATATTAAACAATGATTGAGTATATTGACTAATAAAGGTAATATGTTAATATATGTTCATTTATATATATATATTACCATATTACCTTTAAAATCATTGTTTAATATTAAATGAAATTAAATTTAATATTTTTAAATTTATTAAAAAAAAATATATATATATATAATGTTTTATGTTTTATATTTTTATATATATATTTTTTTATATTTATAAATTATATAAATATATATATAATGTCTTATATGTTTCATATCATTACAATCATACTAAACAATATTAAAATAGAACATCAACAGATGTAGGTTGATTTTAGTCATTTCGTAATGTTTTCAAAATTTAGTGAGTTTAAATAATTATAAAATAAATTTATTTTCAATTTTGAAGTTACTTTTATTTTGATTCCATTTCATTTTATTGTGAAACAATTTAAGATGCCCCCATCTCAGTACCACCGTAGTAATGTCATCAGCCAACCCCTAATAATCATAACCCGATGTTTTCACTCCATTTCCAGTTGTATTGCTTTACTTTAGGGGAGGTAAAGCCAATCAGAATTACATGGAAGCTCCAGTTACCACTCTCACACACACACACACACACACACACACACACACACACACAGTATATTGTCAATACTTAATTACGACATTAGTGCAAAATAGCAGATTTGCGTTAGCATTATCTAAGTGACATTTAGTCTTAAAATCTTTTAAAGTGGAAGAAAGGTTCTTTCCAACATACAATTCACTGTAAGGACAGCACTGTACATTAAGAGCCTCTGGATGGAGGAAGCCTGGTATCCAGTGGTCCAGTCAGCAGGGAAGTCTATTGTTATTAACTAAACATTTACAAATGTGTATATACTTGATAAAAGTACGTAAAATGTAGAAACAGTATGAATAGTATGAAATATTGGTACTGTATAATGCATTAATGTGCTTTATTATTCCCAAATCCCCAAACTACACCTATAGAACTCCAGAAGAGAACAAAGTCACTAGAGAGGGTCTGGGGTCCCGGATTCACTGGGTACAGGCACATATACACTCTGGTGGCAGTACGTCACACTTGGCCATCGAGTAAACCCTGGCCCCTACGAAAGGCTAAAGCAGCACGGATCGTGCTAAAATACCCCCAAACTTTCATGTTTCTTAATTTTTTTAAACATAACAGGTGTGATGAGTTTTATGTTTTATTGCAGATCAGTTAAGCAATTTAGGCAGGAATTTAAAAAAAGGACTAATCCTCTCGAAAACATCTCTAGAACCTTTGAAAGTTAGAAATTTATTCAGACTTCTATTTAATCCTATTAATTTTTCTTATTTATATTTTTTACGTTTAGATGTTTTTTTTTTAATTTATTTTAGTGTGTTATGCATTGTCCTTAAGAAAATAATTCTTATAGCTTCTTTACTTTTTCACCCATGATAACCCTGGTTCGTCTTATCAGATTCCAGCCTTGATCATCAATCACTTATTTTATCTTGGAGGCACACACACACACACAAACACACACACACACACACAGTCTCACCACACTTATGTTTTGGGGACTTATCATTAACATAATGATTACTATAGCTTATTAATGCTACAAATACACATTTTTCCCATCCTAACCTTAACCCCAGTAAGCAGAAAGACGACATTTTGCACTTTTAGTTTGTAAAAAGAAAACTGTGTTTTTAATAAAACGATTTTCCTTGTTAGAATTGTCACAATGGCCCCACAATAATGAAAAAAAAGCATTTTTTCCTACCCTTGGTCCCTCCAATGATATAGAAATATGGCCCTGAGAGAGTGAGAGACACAAAGTAACTTCCTCAAAGTTTTTGTGAAGTTCACTGAGAATTGGGGCTAAAATTCTTCTCCCATAGCAGGGGTGTGACTGCAAGTAAAGAATTAGAACAGAGTAGACTACCCAGGGTTCCTAGGTGATGCAGGATTCTCACGAGACCAGAAAAGCAGAGCTAAAAAGTTTACATTTTTGAGAGAGGAATGGGGCAGTGCCCAGAGATGAATTTGTGCATTGGCACAGAAACACCCTGGCGCCCCTTCTGCATTTCAGGTAAAGCAATTTATTTTAATTTGACGTGCAGTGACAAGTTGCAACTGTTGCAATCAGGATTTTGCAGTGACTTTGAGAAATTTTGAGGGCCTTGCCGGCTCGGTGGTTGAGACCCTGAACTATTAGTCAGAAGGTTGAGAGTTTAAATCCCATTCCTGTCAAGATGTTCCTTGAGCAAGATCCTCAACTCCCCTTGTGGATCAAAACATAGCAAAGGTAAAAAGTGAACAGCGATTTAATAAAGTAAATAATTAATTAGTTAACTCAGGACACCAAACAACCCCTTGCCAGGAAAAACAGACTGAGGCTGTGAAACTGGAAACAAAAAATGCCATCATTAGGCAGTTTGGAATGTGCCAGCACACGACCTTGCCTTAGGCGTGTTAAAGATATGTGTCCTTTTGCTAACTAAAGTTAGCTAACAACATATGATGCATTTGTATCACACAGGCAAACAAACAAATACTCAAGATACCTCTTTGTACCAGAAAGTCTGTCTTTATTTTCCTCCAAAAAAGAGGTATGTCTGAATTTGTTCCTTATTGACCATGTAGTGCATTATTTAGAGTGGTCACCTATTCTCAGTGGACGACAGAATGCTCTGGATAATATCCTACATTACCCATAATTTATCCCAGTTCTAGTGCACAACCAAAAATGATACTTTTACATTGTTATCCCGGAAGTACATATAGTCACAATTTAGCAATTCTAGAATTCTACTTACACTTTTCCAGCTCAGGCTCTTGGGGAGGGTCCAGGGTCTAACCAAAGGGATTTGAACCAGCAACTGGTGTTTCCAGTAGTGCTGCTTCTTTTATTTTTTAATATCAAGACTGGGCTTTGATATTTATTTATGACAAAAACTATTTAATAATTAAACCTATTCACAGAGGAAAGAGAGGGTTATAAATACAAAGGGATCAATGGGTGAAGCTATGCAGGATGATTTGGATCTACAGCATAGCTTCATCCGGATGAAGTATTTTGGAGGACCTGAGATATGGACATTCATAAAGGGCAAGACTCTACAAAAAACAAAAAGGTTTCAAACTTGGCCACAAATTGAGAGCCGGGTCATGGCTGGATCCTCTATATTCTAATCTCCTGATTTAAACTCCATACACAATACTGTATAAGCACAAAACTTGCTAAATCACCTATGTAATTGAATCGTGAATCATCAATTTAGCTTCATTACAGTTACTAAATTGCTGCCCATTCTTTGAAGCCTTAATTCTATATCCAACATGACATCTGAGTAAATGACACCGCCAGATTTCAGGTCGGATCAGCTCACATTATTCAGACAGCGTAATGAGTGTGATTTTTTTGTGGCACATTTCTTGTAAAGTCTGTTGTGTGGACCTAATCTGATTGATTACCTATTGATAGCGGCGAACACGATGTGATTTAGCATTTCAGACGAGCAGAGACAGATACCATTTTTCATGCATAATAGTGTCTATTAAGGCTTTAAGTCTTCTCCAGCAGTGCCAGTACTCAGAGAGAAAAGCATCCATTACTCTGCTTTGCAAACAGTGTTGAGTTTGTTTGCTGATAAGGAATGATGTGGTGCATGTTTGTTGGAAAAAAGTATAAAAAAACGTAATGCACTTTTAAACACACTGCTAACACACAACCTTTTTCCAAATATCGTACAACAAACTCACTCCTACAATCCTAGCAATTGTGGATTAAAGAACCTTGTTGAAGGACTCAATAGTCACAGCTGAGCAGTAGTGGGATTTGAACACCATCCAGTGCATAGTCCAGTATCTTATCCACTAGGCCAACAGAGTCCACTAGATGATAAACGTCACACATTTTTTTATATAAGCTCCAAACTGGACTAGATTAGCATCAGAAACTGAACAGAACACAGCTATAGTATATCAGGTAAGAAGAGTCGTAGATGTCATGATAATATCAAATGTTGCTTTGACATAAAAGGTGCAGATTAGAGTGATTATATTTGAAGGTTTTTATAGAATTGGGCATCAACTGAGGAAATTTGGAATGATTTCTAGGGCTCTGGAAAGTCAGGGAGGATCTTACAGAATGAAGATTGAAAGTCCAAATTAAGAGAAATCATGCATGTCTTAAATAGAGATTACATTAACGCCATGAACATCCGTCAAGCTCTAGCTCAGGCATGCTAACAGGAAATGAGCGGGGTGATGTCAATGCAAGTGCTGAGAGTGTACTGATGCACAGATTCATGACAAGTGCAGAAATTACCTAGAACTTAACAAAGGCACGCAGTGCAGGAAGCACAAGGCAGGAACTAACACTGCTTATTCAGTCCACTTTTATTATTCCCAGAACCCATTAAGATAAGATAAGATAAGATAAGATAAGATAATCTTTAAACCTTTATTAGTCCCACAATGGGGAAATGTCACCAGTTAGAATATGATAAACACTGGGAAAGATTGGAGATAAGGGTAAATGGAAATGGGAAAGAAGACCAGCAACAACGAGCGATCTATAGCAGCCACGTTTAGCAGCGCTCACACAGACCCGTCTCGGGGGGGAGCAGAGAAAAAGGAAAGTGTGTTCATAGGTTGGGAGAGAGGGGGAGCCAAAAAGTCTCTTGCCTGAAAGCACCAGTCCGTGTCCATAACACAGTAAAAACACTTCCATGCAAGCCACCCCCAGTAGTCCAAGGAGAAACAGGGGGAGGTGCCAGGTTTCCATAGCAGCGGAATGTTCTGGGGGAGTTTACACTCTCTGCCGCCCGACCTCAAGGCCAAACCACAGATAAGATGTGTAATGTTCCAAAACAAAAAAAAGAGTCACAAAGATGTGTAACGTGTGACTCTGTGTGCCCTACGATGGACTGGCACCCCGTCTAGGGTTGTCCCTTGCACCCAGAGTCCCGGCTGGCTTACAACCCCGTGTGGATTAAGTGTAAGATCATGGATGGATGGATATGCTTGAAAGAGAAATATAATTAAAAGCAATTTGACAAAAACAGTTGGTTTTAGTTGGTTCTTAGAAACAAGTGAGGGCAAACAGAATCTGATGCACGACTGTAAAGCAGATCCAGTACTAATACAGTGGGTAAAAGTATGTGAACCCTTTATACATTTCTAAATTTTTGCATATGAGGTAACACATCATCATCAGTTCTTCAGACAAGTCCTACCAGTTGATAAAAAGAACCAAGTTACTCAGAGGACATAAGCTGTCATGACAACCTACTACAATAACTTCTATTAATGCAAGAAGTTCATTTATTTAATTCTATTCTTCTTTTGAATGTACTCCGAACTGAACCGAACTGACCCAGTTTTCTCTCTGTAAAACTGGAATGCTGTATATCTGTCCCGAACGCTCTGTTCTACATAAAAAGGACAGTGCTGACAGTGATGGAGGACGTTTATCTATAGAGACCCTTGGCTCTGTGCATAATGTCCATGCAAATGCAGTCTTAGAATGACTAAGACTATAAAACCTCTAAGTACACAAAGACCCGGCGTTATGACGCCAGTGTGAATGGAACAGCTTCGCTCACCATGAAAGTGCAAGACCGTTGTGAAATCAGCTTTAATCGCCTTTTATTAATTAGTTCTGTTACTTCTTTTTTCTGTCGCAACAGAGAGTGAAGAGGTTTACAAGAGGCAAGTGCTGTCGATCTCATTCATCACCATGGGAATCAGCTTTCTGGGCACACTCTGCATGGCTCTATACTGCCGGAACAAGTGAGTATAGCTCTGAATTCACAAGAGATATGGCTGATCCTTCAACAGCAGCCAAAGTGCCTAGGAAGGAAACGTGTGAATATTTTTGCTGGAAGATTAGGTGGGAGACATCTGCCCTAAAAAACCTGAATGAACCCTCTTTTAATGACATTTTGTGAAAATTTTATGACCTAACTCTTAACAAAGTACTATTTATGCTTTTAATCTAATATTGGTTTAGCATTTGTGCAAAGCTGGGGTGCCCTGATGTTCTCCTGATGATTTGTTAAACAATTAATTTAGGTTCCAGGACCTAAACACTAGTGGGTCATCAAGAAAGGTGGTTTTCCCTCAACAGAAAAGACTAGAGGCTTAATTAACAACACAACAACACACAAACTTCAAGATCTGTTTAGCTTTAACCGATAAGGTCTTAAGATTTAGGATATAGGATGTAGAAAATGTGTCTTATATACATCTAATTCATGTCTGAATGACAGAAAACTGAGAGAACCCTCAGACACCTGAAAAAGGATTGCAAACTTGAAAGGCAGGGAAAAAAACACGGTATCATTCTGACTTCTGTTTGTTTTCGGTAAGTTTTATAAAAGGTTTAAAGATAGGAAATATACTAAATGTTTTTGTGTTATGTTTAATGAATATTATTGTTTCAAATAAAAGGTGACTAATGTCTGGTCAACGGCGCGTTTTACAGAACGTAATGCGGACGTTAAACGGCACATCTAGCGTATGTGTTTATTTTTAAAAGTTGTCAGCACTGATATAAACACTAAGTGGACACTTTATTAGAGACACCTGCCTTTTCACACAAGTCGTCTTCGGATCAGTTTCACTACGGATCCACGTTAGAAATGAAAATCGAAGCATGGCTACTGGTGTTAGATATTGTATGATATGTTATAATATACATGGCTCACAGAAATGAGGGAATATTTCAAAACAAATACGAAAAAGAACTGCTGGATGGTCTTATCCTGTCCATGCCCCATCACGCTCAGTGTGTTTTTTTTACTCTTAGGTGATCATACACCCTACTGAAGAGTCAATATGGGGCACTCTGGTCCAGTTTAACATGCTTCTGTTCACCCCATAAATATGTCACTTGCTACTCAATCACAATAATTGAGTTTTCATCTCATTTGCGTGATCGAACAACTTTCGTTGACTTGATTATTTTTTTATGATCCTGTTTAATGAAATAAAACCATATGCTTTTTTAATTGCTTCATATTCATTACATTTAGACCAGTAGCTTTCAGGATTTAAAACTGTCCTCTGTAAGCTTATATACATCATGAGCGCTTACTATTGGGTGATCCACAAAAAGATTACTTGATCTAGATCCAGATAAGTAGTAGGGAAGTATCCTAGTTCTGCACAGTGCTTTGTTGTCATGTATCAGTCCCAGATTCTATAGGGCCATGTCTGCAGTGATTTAATACCTTAATAATATAATTTATGGTATACACAAACTAGTTCTGGAAGACATTTGGCTATGGGTTTACAGGGTGGTTTTGACAGTTCTTATGATTTCCTGTGACTGTTTTGTCTCAACTTTTGCATTGCTGATCTCTTTCTGTGGTTTTGTAAAGAACATCTACATAGGAAGTCTTGCATGTCCGGCCTCTCTAGCTTTTATTCTGAATCTGTGAAAAAACTGCGCACTTCCTATCTCAGTAAGTTCATCCAGCATCCCTGTTTCTCTATATTTCTCTCTGCCTTTGTCCTCCCCTTTTCCTCTACGGTGGCTGCTTTTATCATAAAGCTTTTTATTGTAGTGACCGTCTAACTGTACGTTCTAAATCATCACAATTTACTTGTCAAGCCTTGATTGCACTATAACACATTTTGTTTTATCAGCTCTCTGTGATGGCCATGATGGATCTGCTGCCTCAGAGGACCGGTGCAAGTCACCTACATCAGGTAGTGTTTTCCACTGTATGACTTCTACAGCTGCGTTTTAAAAATAGATAGTGCTGTGCTACTTTATGGGCTGTATCTAAGAGTTTTTACAATGGATTTCACATAAAGTGCATTTCCACACTTTATACCTGTTATTGACGTGACCAGACAGTAGACATAATCGTATTTTATGTTGCTATGTAGGCTCTAACTCTTCCTGCCATTGTGTTGAAGACAGCAAACAAAATTTCCTTGAAAGGGGTATGATACTGAGCTTTGCTTTATTTTACTTAATGTTGTATCGATGATTTCATGGCTACCCTGTACTGACATTTGTTTTTAAAACGTTTTACAGTGAAGTCGAAAAGCAGACTGATATCAAAGAGTGTTTCCAATGACTTTGGTACTGTATGATAACGTTTGCTTTTTATTCCTCCCTGTGAATGCATTGGGTTTTAACTTTGAGCGTCCCATCAGAAAAACACTTGTGCCAATTAGTAAATAATCATTACATTCGTGTGTATACAAATCTTTAAAAAGATTTTTCTTTGATGTGGGATAATTACAGGCTTTTTGATTATTGGTATTGTTTTGCATGGCAGTTTGGTGTCTGTAATACCTGTCTAATGGCTAAAATTAATCCACCTTATTATTTCTTTCTCTAGCACATTTAATTCCGTCACAGACTGCTGGGTTTCCAACAATGATCCTTTACTAACTCTGCTTTCTTTTGGCTTCCTGATGGTTTCTCTATGATTAATCTTGTTTAACATTACAGGCCATGTGCACATGATGCTGGTGCATTGTAGGGGTAACACATGAATAAAGGCTACTTACAATTTCTAAGTATTACTCAGCACAATTTCTGTCCTGTATCTCCATAATCTTGTACACAAATCAGTTACACTGAAGTTCTCTTACAGTTTATTGAGGCATCTGACATTCTGCTTGGATGGTGCTGATTCACACTATAACTAATCCCTTCATGCATGGTCTAATTACAGAATGTGACTTAATATGAACAAATATAAATCTCTCCAAGGCTGCAGGAGAGTTTGTGGCTGGCTCTGCAGCATGTTTTGTCTGTTCCAAGCTGTTTCTCATTGATGTAGTACTTTAGCTAAACAGAAAAAGAAACAAAATAGATGAATGTTTTTTTTATTCCAGTTGTTTAATTAGATATTAAGTGCTTGTAAATGCACTTAATAATCAAACCATAACCAGATTCTGCAGTTATCTGATTATTCATGTGGCCATGTGTACAGTATTCTAGAAATCAGATTAGAAAATATGATGTATTCAAATATGATATATACCTGGATTTTATTCCAGTTCTCAGACATTTGTGATTGAATTGCTCTGATTTCAATCTGTTTCTCAGTCGGTGCATGCACGTACACATAACCAATCGTGCATGGCTGTGCCAGAAGCGATTATTTGCGAGTTGGCACTTATTGTAAGCAACTGTTGGCTTAATTTCTATTAAGATGCTTACATATAGACTGCTCACAAAAATTAGGGGACATTTAATTATTTTCATAATTTTTGTGAGCAGTATATTTGGTAACCTGGTTGCTGGTTTCAGTACAGGTGCACCAAGGAGTTTTAATGTACTGTGTGTGTGTGTGTGTGTGTGTGTGTGTGTGTGTGTGTGTGTGTATCAGTGGCGTATGCTGGTCTTTCAAGGAGGGGAAGCTCAATTTCGGCCTACATCATAAAATGATATCCTTTAGCCTCAGACAGATCATCCAATAATCATGCAGAAGCTGAGCGTCCGGGCCAGCCGAGGCTAGCCCACTGCCCCATAGACCCCCAGAGACGCTGAGCGTCCGATGGGCGGGACAAAGCCCAGCATTTATCCAATGGCT
>JAUZSU010023273.1:0-10679 GCA_034780255.1 Parotocinclus maculicauda
TAATTTAATACAATTTGGAATAAGGCTGTAACGTAACAAAATGTGGAAAAAGTGAAGCGCTGTGAATACTTTCCTGAGAACAAGTTGTGATACTGAACAGTACATTCCTTGACCTGCGACACTACTCTATATTATAAAGCTTTAAATATTTGGTCAGTGTTTTTTTTTATCTATAGCTTCCAATGCCATTTCTTACCTGTTTGTTGTTTGTTTGTACAAAAGGCCACTATTAGAGTTTGCAATGGTATAATGATCATATATTAAGCAGATTGGAACCAAACATTTAGATTTGTTACCCCATAATACTCTGGTCTTCTGATCTCTGATAGACTGATGTTCATTCCAATCCTTGTTAGATTTCTTACCTTTGTCTTTTTAAGTTGTTCTTTTTCCTAAAAGTGGTTTCTTGGCTGCTACCCTTACAAAAAGAGCACTCTTGATCATGCTTCTTCGCACTGCAGAAGGGTCAAGTTGGCATCCTAATGAAGCTGCCAGATTAACATTTACTTATCCAGAGCGATTTACAAGTTATACAATCTTACAATTCAAGCAATTGTGGGTTAAGGGCCTTGCTCAAGGGTCCAACTGTAGCAGCTTGGCAGAGGTGGGATTTGAACCCTGGACCTTCAGGTCCAGAGTCCAGTACCTTAACCGCCAGGCTACCACAGCCCCGTAGTTATTATAGTTATGACAGAAAAAGACTTAAGAAGAAGAAGCTTTTTCCTGCTTTACAAAACATGAAATCTGTTACATGAGGAATAATGATGCATTTTGCAACAAAAGCTTACAAGTTTTAAAAAGGGAATTTGGACGCTTGTGAGTACTTTAGTTTTGGTGCCATTCCTTCTCGCTGGACTACTGTAGGTCACATTCTGATGTTCTGCCCTTCATTCTGGGGTGGATTTTTCACAGAAAATAAGCACGCAAATTTGAACTCTAAAACTTGAATGCACTGTGTTTTGGTAAAAGCCTGCCCCCTGCTGCCAGGGCAGCTCTTACGCTTAAAAATCTGCGGTGCTGGCATCCCTTGTTTTGGTATTTATCCCTTAAGAGGAATGCTGAGAGTTATACCGAATACCTTTTTTTACCGGCAAGGTTTAGGCGACATTAACTTATGGAGAGAGGAAAACAAAAATCTCTTAAAAGCCAAAAGTTTTGTTTATTCCTTAAGAATTAACCAAACGTGTCATTTGACTGAGGATGCCCTCTTGCTCAATCGTGTGCGAGTACGGTTTTGTCCTCCGATCACACACTGAAGGTCGGATAATTGTTTTTTGTATGCATGAGCGTGCTTGTGGCGTGAAACTGATTGTAATAGCACAGACTGGAAATCTGGTAATTGTAATTGCAGGGTGAACTTGTGCACTCGAGTATTGGATGTTCTGGTAGTACACAAAGTGTGGAACAAAAGAGAAATCATGCACGAAACGGTAGAGGGGTTTTTTCCCCGTTAAACGCTAGATTTCAGTCCCTTACAATTTAAAGCAATTTATATTTAAAGACGTCGCTACAATTGCAGTAAATTGAGATGAACCTGCTTGTCTTATTTCTTTTTTTTCCTCTCTGCTCTGCTCGAGTTGGGTTGCAGCTAGCATGTGAGCACATGAAATGCTTCAGCTAGCAGACAGTGCTGGGACAGTGGCAGCGTTGCCAACTCCTCAGTAAGGAAAGTCGCTATGGGCTTATCTAAAAGTCGCTAAATTACGTCATCGCCTACTTTGCATAAAGGTCCATTTGCGTTTAAGAGAGGAATAACCGTGGAAGAGACAAAAAGTAGGTAAAAAAAACACCCTAAACATGTTAAGAACTGCAAATGAAAATACTTGTAATAATTATTGGTTTGTTATTTATTTTTTGTCATTGAAATAGGGCATTAATAGGCTAAAATTGTTATGATATGCGGTTTAGCACCCAAGTATTCGAGAATGAAGGGACCCCAGGACCTATAATAAGAATTGGGAAATAACTAAAAAGGCAGAGCAAAAGGCTTTCCAAAGTACAAAAACAAAAAGGGGGAAAATTTGCGCAGCTGTGATGCATCCCAAATGGGAATGGCACCCCCCAGCCAACGCGAAGGCAAATCTGCTACTACGTGCGCCGATACGGCAGAGGGCAAATGTGGGGTGAGCACGAATGAACGCCGATTTGGGACGCTTCCCAAATCGAGTGGCGCGGAAAAGCTCCGGAACGCCAGAGGGTGAGCGTGGGCTCGAGCGTGCGGTAGCGCACGAGGAAGTCAAACCGGGGCGCGTCTCAAATGGAGTGCACAGCCAGCTGGAGTGAGGCTCTATTGGAGCCGAGTGAGGATGGGAAGGGAAACCCTGAATCTATCCCTAACCCTCTAGATACCTCAGGGGTTTCCTCCGTACACAGCCACCGGCTATATACACCCAAGGATGTCACCGTCTATATTTCAAATAAATTGCGACGCGAGCAAGGGACCGTACGTTCGTTAATGACCTAGCCCCGAACAACGCTGGGGGTCGTACTTTTAAAGTAGACCCCCCCCCAGGTGTTCGATATCACGTCGTAAATTAGACACCGGATATAACTTGTATCTGCATGCAGCTGGTTCATTTAAGCTCCGGGACTTTATTATTAGGCAAAAAATAACCAAAATACATAAGTGTTTCGCATAAACTAATCTTTGATGATCGCATATTAAAATGATTTTTTTATTCATTTCGTTTTTGTGAAATCAGCTGTCAGCTGTATAGCTGCATGCAGGACATTGATTTCTCACTCTCAAACACATACAGTATATGGAATAAGACACTATCTTTTATGTGACAGCGCAATGTACCGTATGTCGATTTTTATTTATGATGTCAGGTATTGTGGGAAAGAGCCCAGAGCTGGGAACCCTGCCGAAGCTTAATGCTTAAGATACAGGGTCCAGGGTTCACCACTGCCACACAGGGTATTTTAGGGTCTTTACCAAGGCCCTTAGCACACATTTGTCTAGACTGTGTGTTTTAAGATTACCTCAGTTGAAAGTTGCAGGAAAAGGGCACATTAGACTGTAAGAATAAATTACATATTTGTATGTACACGTTAGAATCTCATCCTTTACACCATCCAGGCCAGTGACAGTAACTTATCTCACTGATACTCCTGTCTTTCATCCAAAGGAACCAATTTCGTTGGTAATTATGCAAATTCCATCCGCACCACTCTTATTTGAACCTTGCCAGTCCAACTCGCAAGTTCTTACTCGTTCCAACACAGACCTAAAAATAACCGAGGCTCCAGATGACCTGGCGTCCTCCATGGCTGATTAGAAACTTATAACAGAGTCTAATATTTCCAGATGCAATTAAGGAATGACAAAATCCTATTTAGCAACATTGAGAGACAGAGAGTGAGTGAGTGAGAGAGTGAGGCAGAGAAAGAAAGAGAGAGAGAGCGCGAGCGCACCATAAACACAGATTAACCATATAGCACATGAAACCAAATCAGCTTAGGAATGAATTGATACCGTTTTGTTTCTTAATGAACCATAAATGTTTTACTAGCCCACCACTGTACTGATCTGGCTTTGTCCCGGTGGTGCCTTCCAACTGGGTCAGGTGTCACAAGGGTATAATAGGATCCAGACCCTGTCATGACCCTGACCAAAGGGGCAAAACCAAGGAAAACATATTACAACAGTAGTAACAGCCATTACATATCACTGTAAGATTTTTTAAGTACGCTCAAACCCTAGTGGCTTTCTTGAGGTCATGTTGCGCCTGCACAACTCCTTGAAAATAAAATCAATGTCACCGAGTCCTGTGAAAAAGTTTGGGGCGCCCTTGGTCTTAGATAAACGAACCGTCATTAATCATTTGAGCTCCGAGACCTTTTATTGCAAAAACCCCATTTTGCTAAATTAATCTTGCTTTCAAATTCATATACACGACTGCATTATACAGTACGTTCTGGAAAATTGCACATTCTATAAACTGGCTGGTATTGAATAAATAACTGAGCTACTGCAGTGTTTCCTACACACTCATATTTTTAATCATTCACCATCGCGTATTGATTTTCTTTTTCTTTTTTTTTGTTATGAAATCTTAACTGCATTCAGCTGTGTGCAAAACATTGGTTCTCTCATTCTCAAAGACTGTCTTTTATGGGACAGTGCAATGCAAAGACGGCGTGTCGTATTTATGATGTAAGCAGTTGTTCGGGAAAGCTGCTGAAGGAGGCTGTGTTGTTATCCGTGTCGTTGCATCTGATGTACCGTAACAACTAATGCACACACACACACACACACACACACACACCGGACCAAAACGAGTCGCCTGGGACTGAGGTACCCAACAGCCTGTAATACCCTTACACATTCTGATAAGAATTCCCTGTGGACTGGGATTTTTGCCACCTGCAGATCCGGTAACTTCCATCACACTACGTGCCAATCGTGCCAACATCTGCTTTGTGACCCATTGTCCAAACACTGAACATGACATTCCCTTTACTGTACTACCTCTTCTCAATCTATGAATCCCAGTGCAGACCCACAGGTATTTATAGCCCAATCATCCATGAGCAAGGCCACCTGAAGGAGCCTTTACATTTATGTCATTTAGCAGACGCCCTTATCCAGAGCGACTTACAATTTATAGTCTTACAATCCAAGCAATTATGGGTTAAGGGCCTTGCTCAGGGGCCCAACTGTGGCAGAGGTGGGATTTGAACCCTGGACCTTCTGGTCCATAGTCCAGTACCATAACCACTAAGCTACCACAGTCCCACAGACCTTCTTGCTGTGAGGCAGCGGTGCTACCCACCAAGCCACCGTGCTGCCCGGGCTCAAACATCACCGTCATTCTTCTCCCTCACATATGACTCTGTATGAAGAACAATAAACTCAAACATACGATATATAAAAAGCATGAATACAAAAGGCTTCCTCTTTGGGCTCCCCATTTAGTGGTTTGATCTCTCTAGTGTTTCCTGGCTACAATAAAAAAATTTCCTAACTTTAAAATTTCCAGTAGGGTTCTGTCAACATTAAAATAACTCTTATCTCAATAATAAGCTATTATAATTAATAAGCTAATAATAATAATAATAAGCCCAATAGGTTTTCTTAACTAATGATTCCACTAGTGGTGATAATACGTGTAGTACGTTTGAAATGTTGGACATGTAAAACCTTTAAACGCCTTCTGGTGGATTTCCAGTAAGAAAGAAGATGTAAAAATTATGTTCGCTGCTCTTACATGTCATTATTTTTGCAAATTTAACAATAAATCTTAACCCTGTTTGAATAGCATGGGTAATACTGCTAGATGTTCAGATCGATTCCTGAGCTAAATTCACAGCCCTAGCATCCAGCCTTTACAATTTGGAACAAGACATCCTCCAGACGACTTAGTCAGCTACCCTCCAGCTGACCTGCCCTGTCAGCAAATGTTCTATCTAGGCCGATAAGGTGGCTGCTTTAGGAGACAAAGGCAGGTAGTTTGATCAAGCCTTGTGATTGCCTCAATAGCAGCAGTCCTAAAAAGGGATCAAGAGTTCTGTGTTTCTGGTTTAATATCCCCAGCACCAGGCTAGCCAAGCAGACAGTTACAGCGGGCCAAGCCAAACATATGGGATTCAGCTGAAGGGGTCCAGTTTTCTAAGACTGCCCTGCAGTCTAAACTTTTAAGGAGCCGGTATGAACGTGCTTTAAAAAAAAAAAAAAAAAAAAAGACGTTGCCACCTTCGGAAAAATGCATGGATTCAGCCAGAGACACTGCCACCTTTCACCCGCCGCGTTTAAAGGCATGTTTGGTTTTGAAATGTGTGCAAACCTTCGTCATCGTGACTTGCCATTTTCATCCCACCCGAAAAAGGAACTCTGGGCCAAAAAAATGCATTGACAAATTATTTTCGGCCAAGAAAAAAACAAGTAAAAAGTTACTCAGGAAAAAAAACACTGTACGATCCTCTGTGTTTGAAGGAACCAAAATTGTCAACAACGTGGTCCGGATATAGAATCGATTGCCTTTGGAATGGCTCACATTTCAAATTCAATAACTTTGCGCAAATACAATCCAGTCCCGTTTTGCAAAGGAAACACCACATTTGAAAAGACAAGATTAGAATAAAGCCATGCTCATTCAATCATTTAAATAATAAGCAAACCTTTACCCAGTACCTTGAGTCGTATTAATGCCTGGAAATAAAACTCGCTCGGTAAATAGGTGCAAAATCTAGATCTAAAAAAAAAAAAAAAAAAAGAAAAGCTTAGTTTGGGACTGGTCAGGATTTAAGACTCATAAAGACACATCCATAACGTGGCCAGATTATAAAACTGGACCCGCTGCTCACTGGTGTCGGTTGAACTAAACTTAAAGAAGCAACTTGCTTCTTCATATCCTCAGGCATCTCCCATCCTGGACCTCAAACCATATACCAAAACAACTCAATGGTCAGGCCTCTGCAACAGGCAAGCTCCTTGGCTGAATCAACAAGCTACTTCAATAACTATTAGTGAATACGACTTTTGTGCCCACTTGTGCTGGGCTGGGGGAAGGAACTGGCTCTAGTTCATGTCTAATCAAAGGAAACCTTTTTTTGCTCAATCCTGACCGTGCCCTCTTTTTATACTCGTATATCTCGAGCATAAAGGGCATCATGGAAATGGAAGAGCTCTGGACTTTCCTATTTCACAGAAAGCAGCTGATCAAGATCGAACAAAGTTATCGGAACTTAAATACAGCTGATATTTTCTCAAAGTCTTGCTGCTTTGCTGAAGTTTTCAATCCTAGCTCGTCACACTGTGTTTATGGTCCCTATTTGAAAGTGCTGCGTCACAAAATGTCATAAACATCCCATTTACACCATCCAGTGCCGTTATTTTTCTTTCTAGCCCAGAGCGACTTACAGCTAATACGATCTTGCAAGGTTCAGTCCAATTAATTGTGACTTAAAGGCCAATTAGGAGCAGATTGCCAGTGCTGGGAGTTGGATCTTCTAGCTGGTAGTCCGGTACCTTTTACCACTGCAGCACCACAGCCCCTGTTTTTTCAGTCTCCCAGATGGGAGAAAATCAAACCCTGCTGTTTACAATAAACCTCTATAGTTTGTCCGTCCCAGGATGTGAGGCGTTTCCACTGCTTTACTGTAAACACTCAGAGCTACGCACTCTGTCCTAACACAACATGCAGTGTTTGAGTGAAATAAAGTTTTATATTAAATACTGGTTAATATATTATGGTTAGAACAGCATTTTACAGGATAGAAAAAGCATGTTTGGAGAGCGAGCTTTGAAAAGTGGAAACCACTTAGCACCACTCGAGTGAGATGACGCTCAACATCTGTGGCATGCTTCCAAAATGCTTAATTATTGTTTTTGCCTCAAGTGTTGCGATAGTTTCCTAGGATCGGAACTCTACCCTTGTTCAGGTTTGGGTGCAGCCTTCTGACTTATATATGTACATACATGGAAAGCCAGGTAATAATCTAAATAAGCCAGGGTTCGAGTACCTGTGAAAAGAGGTGCAGAATACGGGGGGGGCTGTACACCAATTCCCTAGTGACCCTTAAGATGGACTGGTCCCCTTTTGAGGGTATGTGTTCTGGGAAATAAGCATTACTCTGGAATCCAGGTCAGATTTGAGTGTATGACTTTCAACTGTGATTGATTATTGATTCAGAATTTTCACTATTGCTCTCAGTTTGTTGGAGTCTAGGCTCATGTGGGTCTAAAGCCCATTTGGGGCAATGTGAAGGTCAGTTTGTGGGAAGGTTGCAGTGGACTGGTGCCCTATCCAGGTTCGGTTTGCACCCAACATCCGGTTTAGGTTCCAGACCCTCTTGATGACCCTGAACAGGATAAGCGAGCACAACTCCGGGTGTTATTTTGCTTTCTGAGAACCTCTTTTTGAACCCATTCAGCATTCACTTGTGAAAGCTCACGTATCAGTCGAACCACAAAACCACAAGCCCTGCAAAAGTACTGCCATGTTAGTCAACTTCCCAGGCGTACTTGGAATGAAGTGTCATGGTTGGACTTCTTGCCAGCCTTATTATTCAGCACATGCCAGTTAGGACTTTTTGTGGTACATTAATATACTGCATGACTGCAAAATTGGGAGAACACATGATTATGGGTCACGGCTCTTTCACTTGGGATATAAAGACCAATTAAGGTTTGAAACAGGAAATTGTGGGCCATTGAGAAAGACAATGCAGTGGCTGGACACACATAGGACAATAAGGAAAAGAATGTCCTTTTTATTCGGGGCAAACCACAGGTCCCTTACTCCTCTGTACTGCGTTATTTGACATGATCAGTTGCTTCACATCTGCATGGAGCCAATGTGAGGTATGAACTATGAACTAGAAGCTGTAATATTCAAAGGTCTCTTCACAGGGATCTGAGAAACATTGCTGACTGAAATTGTGTAAAATGGGCCTGGTGAGCACCACCTCCACTCATTACTAATATCAAGCTCTGAACAAAAAAGGTGCGGTGAGGGATCGAGGGCTGTGGACCTGGGTCAGCAGTCTGTGTGAGTCTCTGCCAGGAGACCAGCAAAACAAAAAGCTCTGATAGACTGCAGGATGGCTGGGGGCTCCAGCGGAGGTGTCCATATTCAGGTGTTTAGAAGTGTGTTAGTAAATATTTGTGAATGTCAATGTGAGTTAGTTATATTAGAGATGCAGTGAAATTTTACCCACTGAAAGGGGTCGGATGAAAATGGCCAATAATTACACTTAGTCATGGGTTTGTGTCCCAGTACTTTTGCCCACATGTGGGTTTGTGTCCCAGTACTTTTGCCCACATGTGGGTTTGTGTCCCAGTACTTTTGGCCACATGTGGGTTTGTGTCCCAGTACTTTTGGCCACATGTGGGTTTGTATCCCAGTACTTTTGGCCACGTTTGGGCTTGTGTCCCAGTACTTTTGGCCATGTGTGGGTTTGTGTCCCAGTACTTTTGGCCATGTGTGGGTTTGTGTCCCAGTACTTTTGGCCACATGTGGGTTTGTGTCCCAGTACTTTTGGCCACGTGTGGGTTTGTGTCCCAGTATTTTGGCCCACGTAGGATTGTGTCCTAGTACTTTTGGCCACATGTGGGTTTGTGTCCCAGTACTTTTGGCCACGTGTGGGTTTGTGTCCCAGAACTTTTGGCCACATGTGGGTTTGTGTCCCAGAACTTTTGGCCACGTGTGGGTTTGTGTCCCAGAACTTTTGGCCACATGTGGGTTTGCTTTCCTATTACAACTGTAAATTCCGTCGATATATTTCTATTGGAGATTTTTACATTTTAAAATTAAATGTATTAGAAATGATCAACCGGATCGACTTCAAAAATAAGATATCACACAATGCAATTATTTATACAATGTGGTTTAAACCGTGCCAATTGTTTTGACATGTTCAGTTTGAGCATCAACAGATCCCCAGCCAAAATGTCTGTCGGACTGGATCAGAGAGAGCAGACGAAAGAATAAAACGTAACAAAAATGTGCTTTTACTAAAGCAACGCAAAAACAAATAGACAACACAAGGGTCTAAAAAATCGACTAAAGCAAAGTGCCAAACAAAGAACCGACAAACGGAGGGAGGAAAGCTATTTAGATATTTCATCACATCCGATGGGCTGGTTATTGTTGTTCTTTTCCCGTACCAAAACTTTTTTGGATTCCTTCAACTTGTGACATAAATCAAGCCTAATTTTACGTAACAACAGAAGGATCTTAAAACTTTTCGCTGATCAGATATCATTGGTCTGTCTCTGGTCATTTATTTGTAATGGCTCGTTAGCGGAACAGCCTCCCGATTAACTAATACATAAAGTCTTACTAGGAGCCCATTATTATTTATAAATAATTCTCCCTACATCCTCTGTTGGGAGATCCTGGGTCCTCAGATCATTGTGAGGATTCCGATTCCCTCCCTCTTACTGAGGAATGTTGACGGGTTAGGAACATGCTCTTCGCATGTTAGCACGTTCACTCCTCCTCCTGCTTCTCCTCCGCAGGGGCTCAAATCATTCCCGAATCTCCCACAGACTTCACAAGCCAGAGAGGCGAGGCTATGCATAAAGACTTCCAGACCTGCAGCAACACTAATTAAGACCAGTGAAACACACACCTAGTGAGCACAGAGTGCCACTTAACATCAAAGGCCATCGACCAGTGCCCACTGTTTGATCCGCTCGTCTGGGAATGGCTTGGGGTGGTGAAAATGCTCCGACCATTTGAACATGGGTGCAGTTGTGGGGTTTAATTCATAATTAAAAATAATTAAAAAAAATAATTGGCATTTATGTCATTTAGCAGACACCCTTATCCAGAGTGACTTATAATGGACACAATGAAAGTCACTGCTGGTTAAAGGCCTTGCTCAAGGACCCAACAGTGGCAGCTTGGCAGAGGTGGGATTTGAACCCTGGACCTTCTGGTCGGTGGTCCAGTACCTTGACCACTACACAACCACGTCCTTATAAACGTATTTAATAATGTTTTTTTTTGTGACTATCTGAGGCGCCAAAACTTTTACAGCTTTGTCTTCTGTTCAGTTCCTGGTGCTCTTGCGTCCAGGGTGGGGCGACACAGGGGCTCGGTGGGTAGCACCGCTGCCTCACAGTAAGAAGGTCCCGGGTTTAATCCCAGGGTGGAGAGACCTGGGTCCTTTCTGTGTGGAGTCTGCATGTTCTCCCCGTGTCTGCGTGGGTTTACTCCGGGTACTCC
>JAUZSU010023284.1:0-22313 GCA_034780255.1 Parotocinclus maculicauda
CAGGGTCAATATACACGGCCGGGCTGCTATAGCCAAACCTTTGTCTAAAACCAGGTGTTTGTTTCATTGTCCAACCCCTGTAGATCTATACACTACACAGTGTCTATGTGCAAATGGGTACTCAAACTACACAACCTGAAAATACACTAATTTTCTGCCTGGTACATGACTAATTAACCATTGTGTAATTGTGACCACTAGGGGCATAACATTCAATTTATAAACATCTATCAGCAAAACGATTGAGTGGTTAATCAACCCTGAATGCCTTTTCCTTTATAAATCACAGCCTTCTTCAAAATGAGCACAAGTGAACAAGCCCCAAGTTGCACCTCCTTACCGCCCACACGTACAGGGACAGTGATGACAATGAAGGAATGGAGGTTCTTGTTTCGTTTAAGCCAAGACAAAATGTGTTTCTTGGTGGCATCACCAACGAGTGGCAACGTACCTGCAACGTTCATGGCTTCATTAAATGGTATAATAAATGCATATCAAGTAATAACTCTTATACAATACTGTTCTTCTCAATCTACATGTGTACCTTGTGCTGTTACTTTGGGCGACGCACTGAGTTATACAACATCTGTCCAGAGGGTGGCACTGCAGCAACGAGTTCCTTTAATGTGTTTAGCATTAAAGAAACAAATTTTAGTATAAAAAAGAATAATGATTTAGCAATATATTTACTGTTATAAAGTACATTTTCAAAGAACTCTAGATAAGCAGTAACTTAATTCATATATTAATAATTCTAATTTTTCAAATTTACTATATATCATGAAAATGCATGTGTAAGATAACTGGACCAGCTTGAATGTGTTTAGAATCTTTTTATATAAAAAGCCTAACTAGCAGCATAAGGTGCAAGGTGGGATTGACGATCCAATGAGATTCACATCCTCACTCCCACACACACCTCGACTACCACTGTTTTTTTTTAGATATGCCAGTTACTTGAAGTAATTGGATAACGTGCAAATTCTGTATAGGCAATTACCAGGCCTGGAATGAAACCGTGGGTCTTTGGATTTGTGAGATGACAGCACTAACAGCTATGCTGGCCAAACCCACTCTTTATATTAACATCTCATGTGTGTCTACACACAATTATTCTTATATAAATTGTGCACATAATGATTATTATTTTTTAGACCAGACTTTAAACTAGAGCTTTCTGTTATGCTATGCTATGCTAGTGTTATTGGTCAGGCCTGGTATTTGCTAATGCTAATTCTTGGTGTTATATAAATAATCACTTTCATATATATATAGACACATTTTTATGTGCATAGACTATATCTTATAGCCATTGTTTGGTTAAACACTGTAGTTATTTTTATTCAGCTACATTACTACATGTGTTAAGAAATAATAATAACAAAGACAAATGGCTACTAATAATGCAATACAGCTGCTATTATTTTGTGCATCTATAGTTATTGGTTGGTTATTAGCCAATTTTAAATTGTATTTATGATTTATTTATCAATTTTACTGTAATTTGTATGGATATAATTACTGTTACTACTATATAGAGTTTTCAGTGTTACGTATGTTGCATTCATTTTGTTTTTGAACTGTGTAAATAAGTTGTCGGGTTTCCTTTAGCCATTTTGTTTCCTTCCATTCACAGCCCATCCAACATCAGAACAAGATGAAGAATAGTGTCTATTTTGTATTGTTTTCACATTTCTGATCAAAATTGGGATCAAACCTGTATACAGTAATATGTCTGTCACAGAAAATACATAATTACAAGTCACAATTCTTAATAATTAAACTATGAAGAACTACAGTATATTTCCATGGTTTGCAGATTTCTGCAATTAGCAGAATGTGAGTTGAGTGTATTGAGTTAAGGCAACTATGTTTGAATAAAAGAAACTAGTAATGCATTCATTACGATGTAATGGGGTTAACAAAAACAAAAATGTTTGAACTTTAAGCTGTAGTATGTTTAAAGGGGAGAGCTGAGTAATGATGGTGTATTTCTATATTTAATCCTTATAACCTATATTTTTGGCATATATGCTATAGCAGGGAATGGGTTTTAAAATTAGTAGGCATATGTGTGAGCTGTTTGGTGTTTTCACATTCATCGAATCATTTGGACAGTAATCAGTATTAGGTGCTTATCAGGCATTGCTGGTAAGCAAGATGGATCTTCAGTCATTTAGACTTGGGTGGCATTATTTGTGTTCAATAAACAGACAATGAAGTCGTTCACAAGAAATATTTATGACAACTAATCGTTAACTAAAGTTTCTACAATGTATTTCGCTGTATCATCCGCGACTAGACCTGTAGACTTTTCCTCTCTAAAACTGTACCTTCCTGCAGCCACAAGATGGAGGAGTTGGGCTTCTAGAAGTCAGTCTCCAGTCGTTCAGCGCCACAGTTTATTATTCTACCTCATTTAACACACCTGATTCAACTCGTCATCTAATTATCAGGCTTTTATAAAGTGATTTTGTGTAATGGAGAGAAAACCAGGACCTCAGTTTAAGAGTTGAGCTCTAAATGTGGTGTGCATCATTAGTACTGAGTTATGAAATCTCCAGATAAAAAATATCAGCTTTAAGGAATAAGTATACACACATAGCCTAGATTGCCATTGCGATTCAAACATCCACCCATTTTTGAAAATGGTGTCGAAAAATTTATAGGCTGTTGTTACAGTATATAATTAGAATAAAGTATGCATTTGTATTAACACTAGAACTGCTTTAATCTTGAACTGCTTGAAGTAAATAATAACCTCATGATTGGAACTAAAATGTTTCTAGCATTTCTGCTGTCATCAGTATTTGTGGTCAGACATGGCACAAGTGAGAAACCTAAAACGTGCTTGTAAATAAAGGATTTGCTTTGTTCTGAGTAAAAGGATTTGGCAAGAGCTTGACAAACGAAAATCTTCAAAGCATATTTATTCTGTAGTTCATCCGCGTTCTTGCCAGAATACCATGTCCCCAAACACTGGCTTTTATTTCCAAGCTGTGCGACTTAAACACTGGCCAACTTAAGTAGTTAATATATATTTTTTTGTATTTGACGTAGAATGAATATGTATTCGTTTTAGTTCTTTTACACATTGGATAGCTAGTCTTTACAGTTTGTCAGACAGATCCTCAAATACTAGTCTTGACGTTGTGGCTGTCTGTATTGAGCAGAGAACTTTTGCAGTTGTAACATATTTCAGTGATGGAAAAGGCATCACCACAATGTTAAAAGACTGCAGAAATGGCTTAATTAAATAAAGAACTAAGTGAAAACGGATAATGACGTAAGAATACAGGAAACGGAACTATATTAACAAGCTTCTACAGTTAGAAGTTAAGTTACAGTTAAAATTATAAGATGAATAAATGTCGATTTTTTAAATCTTTGTTGTTACTTTTATTACTACTAGTACTAGATTTTGTCATATAGCACAGCATGTGACAAAGCCTGTATTGAGAATCAAGTCGTAAAAAATCCAATATCAATTAAATTCAGCTTTCTGTTATTTTTATGTGCATATTCTATATCTTAAAGTCATTGTTTGGTTATCAGTTAAAATAACAATGTAGCTATTTTTATTCATCCACATTACTATTTTTACTGCCACTTCTAAATTTTGACCTGGTGATACCAATAACTGCATTACTAGGATCATCAAAACGTAAAAAATGGTTAATTATAATACTATTATTTTGTGTATAATTCTATTATATTGTGTTACTATAGTTATCGGTTGGTTGTTAGCCAAGTTTAAATTGTATTTATGATTTGTTTATCAATTTTATTGTTATTTGTATGATTATTATTACTGTTACTACGATATACTGACTTTTAATAGAGCAATACCGGGAGCATCAACACAAAAGCAATAATAATAAAATACGTCTTTTTGTTGTTGTTTGTATGTATATGCTAAGGAAGTAATGATTTCCCCTTGGTAAATGGTAAAGTATTTGACCGATTTTTCACTTATTCTTGGATTTAATAAATTCTGATGTTTTCTACCGCATATAGCTGTTTAGTAAATCCTTTTAATAGTTAATAATCTTTCATGGTTAATAACCTTTTTCTTGATAATACTGCACATGCTAATTTTGTAACAAAAATTGAGTTTAAGAACTGTTTATCCAGTATGTGATTTCGGAATATATATTGCCTTTATTGTACTGTACATAAATGCAAGAAAATCTGTCGTTACATGAACACGGTGATCACGCTGGACTAAAATAAGTGCAGTCGTTACAATTGCTGTTTGCATTTCTTCTTTTACATTTGGAAATCACAACTCTATTTGAAATTCAACTACTATATACTGTTGTCGTGGAAAAATGTGGAGGGAAAAAAATTGGATGAAAACTATAACCCGTCATATAGTGAACACGGTGATCTGTGTTCTTAAAACGATAGACTTGGTGAAGTCAAACCAAATTTTCAAACCAAGTGAACAGTTGAAATGCACAGAAACTGCATTGCTTCTACAAGGACACTGTGAACAGGATCTTCGAGGACAACCTTTGTTTAGCCATTATTTCGCGCAAATTGCACGACATCAGCAAAATCGTTTACTGATTAAGGAACACCCTGGTGAAAACCACGGCTGTTATTTAATACTGTAAGTAAATATTAAATACTGCAGTTCGTTCAATATTACTGCTTATTCAACACTGGAAATGTGTGAGGACATACAAGCTGCTAGTGCATTTATACCGAGCCTTTAAATCCAAGTCCAGGCTCATGAAAATTTCCTTCAACATTGTTGATTTTGCGTTGTGCTCAGCAGCTTCAGGCTTACGAATCTGAATCAGTAGGCCTACAATGTCCAAAAGTGTATCAATCATAGCTACTCGAGGTTCCTTCTCACTTGTTCGTCCTGTATTGTCCTACATCACACATGGTTTGATGTCTTGACAGATGCCTTGGTGGTGTAGCTGATGATGATGATGGTGGTGGTGATGGTATTAAGATCCTCCGGCGCTCGGGTGAAACGAGGCAATGCCATTAAAGTTCAAGACAAAGTCCTTCCTGTCGCAGACTGGTGAAGAGTGCGTTTGATACCGAGTCATCCCGACTGCAATCATAAAGGTAAAATGTTTCAAACTGTGACATTAACCAACGAATCCTTTACAGTATAAATAAGCAACTCAACAAGTGTATATACACCATATGGATCAGAACCAGGTTTAAAATCTTCTTTAAGTCATCAAGTATTGTTGATAGTGAATTAACTGAATGGTTATGGTTTCGCCTGGCATTAATAATACCAAAAGGTAATACCCCATATAAACAAACAAAACTGGTTTTCTGACTGGTCTTCATCGTGAGAGATGTACCGCCAAGAGTGCTTCATTTAAGTTATTGTGCCAGTTTTATTTTCGGAGTGAAATACTAGCGTTTCGACTGATATAACCGCTTCTGATTCAACACATTTCTTATATAAACCTTAATGGGAATTTTCTTGTTTCTCATGTTGTAGCATAATAATAAAAAATGCTATACAATGTCTGACTACAAACATTTGGGCATCACTTGTCAGCTTATGATTTGTTTATTTATATATTGTACATTTTATGCAAATAACTCCACCTAACCTTCGTTTGGAATAAACAAAATCATGACATCTATCTGCATATTTTATCGGATTTACTGAACAAAATTTTATGGGGCAAAATTGTAGCGTGGAAACATTTTGGCGGGTTTCTGGAACCACGATTGTTTTTGTTAGATCTCAATACTTCTTGACTGCTTAATGGTTCGTTAAATGTGCAGAAATATTCATACTCCCCCCCCTCCAGTGGATGTTTTGCTTGCTTCTCTTTTTCTTTTTTTTGCATAAGAATGTAGCTAGTCTACAACTCTGACAAGTTAGGCTGTTTATGCTTTTTTGCTTTCTTAATGAAAAAGGTTATGTAATAATAAATAATATTCCAATACTTAACAGCTGTATTTAATAAATCCTAATCGTTTTGAATATTAATCAGTTTGCTATTAGCCAACAGTGTGGTTTTGTTGGTCCTAAGTATTTGTACATTTCACGTGAATGGTCCTTTAAATTTTAAGTAAGATATATAATTTACACTTACATATTGATGCTGTAAATGATAGTTTAATAAATAATCATAATCACAAGAAATAATTATATTTCAAGCCATGGATTATGTGTTTTTTAAATATATCTATTGGATCAGCATAATGTTTTATACGCCTTGAACTCCACTCCCAAAGTGTATTTAATTTCCTTTTTTAAACTACATTTGATTTTATAAAATGTTCTTCTGTTCTGCAGTGTATAACAGATTTATTCTAAGTGTTGGTTGAAATTGCTTCCATGATTGTGTTTAAACTGATCACTACACACTGGTAAAATAATTCGCAAGACTGCTTGAAAAAGAATATATTGGGCTATCAATGCAGTTGTAAGAGGAAAATTAGGTTTAACACCAATATTTTAGTGGACACCTGATAAATGAGAAATAGAATGGGATTGCACATGATAAACCAGTTATAACTTGTTACTATCATGGAGAATCATGTAGAATTTTCAATTTCTACCCCCTTAGGTTTTGTTTATTGACTGTTATTTTACTAAAAGAATTTCAATATCAGGGTGTTAACATAAGCATTATTTTCTGGCCTAGTTTGGTGAATCACCTGTTTTTTTTGGAGAAATTATATCACCTGATTGAATGTAGTTGTATTCTCAAGCATCAGCAATATGTTTATGATATGCAGCTTTGATTTCGAATAAACAGGCTTTATAACTAAAATTTACATTTGGATTCATGCACAATATAAACACAACATGGCTAATCCTTGTGGGTTTTACATCATGCTGGCTGTGTGGAGATTTGTTAAGCAATAGTTTTTATTTCTAAAGATATATTCACATCTTTTGCAATCCTGATGTCACAGAATACATCAATAGGGACATTATTTCAACACGCTGACCTGTATTGTGCTCTGTATGAACGTGGTGTGTTTGATACTTTTACTAAATGTGTATGAATATTTTCATGTACACAAGCCAACCTTAAACAAAAAGTTGGGAAAATGCATCTTGCTATGCACTGTGGATTATTTATGAACTGTAATCTGATATTTTGTCTATTTGTTTCAACACTGGTATGGATTGGACGATATGTGATGGTTCAGTGCACCACGGCATGTTTTTGTTTCACCCATGGTTTATATGGCTTTACAAGGACTCCATCTCAGAAAAAAACAACATTCCAGGTGATTGGCAGCTCTTATTTGGTATTAAGGAGCTAAGGAGAAGGGCCTCCGGAACACAAGCCAGCGCCTGTGTATCTAACTAGTTCAAATATCCCTCACATTAATTTTGACTGACCCTTAAGCCTTAGAGAGCCCCCCACCCAGGAAGTTAAATCCTCCTCAGTCTGCCCTGCCTTTGGGCTTTTAGCCCTCGATCGTTTTAGCAAAAAGCAGCAGTGTTTTTTTAACCCTGAAGGTCAGGGTTAACAGAGGATGTTAGGGAAGGTCGCTGCTCAGAAATCCCAAAGAGCACACAAAGTGGCACTGTAGATCAGAAAAGTCTGGGTTATTTCAGTTTCATTACAGCATGCAGCTTTCCTCAAATGTCCAGTTTCCCACACAGTCAATACATTAAGTAACCAAATGCAAGGCTGTTTATTGCCTAAACGTGCATCTAATCTAAAATAATGTGTCACACCTAATATACTAAGATTTTATTTGTCATAACAAATAATTGGTCTGAAAATTAGCCAAGGAAATGCAGTCCTGAAAGCTGTGTCACCATTTGCCTAACACTACGCATTGCTGAAACTGGAGAGAAAAAGCTGGAAACATTCAAATTCACTTCGTCTTCTTGTACACAAAAATAAAATCATGCTGAGATTTAAATGTTTGATGTAAAATTTTTAACACATATTAGCGTTTAAAATCTTGTTTGTTTTCCCCTCCTTATTAGTCTAGTCCTTAGTTAATATGTTACAGGCTTATGTCTTGGCCTCTTCAGAGCCCTTATTTGAACCTTATAGCAAACATTTAGTCTCACATTAAACTTAAAATAACTGAAAAACAATTATTAACTACTCTTCAATTCAGTTCAGTTCCAATTCAATTCAGTTTGCAGCCATTACCATTGAGTGGAACAACAAAAAATTTTGCAATGTTGGATTTGGCTCATTATTGCCATTCATTATTACCTATGAATGTCAGTAAATATTGCAGAAAATGTAATTTTGTTTACAAATCTTCAGCTTTTTTTTATATTAAAAAAACATTGTCCCCACCCTTTTTTCCCCAAAAATGACTGCATGTCAGAGTCTGCAATCTGTAGCTTTTTATTTGTGTTTAAGTATTCAATTATATGCTATTTCCGTGTTGTTACCTTGCACTACGAATAAAAAACATATCTTATGTACGTTTTGAATTGGATTATTTGCCATTTATCTTAAAGAACATGCATATGTTGTTATATACCAACTGTGCCCGGCCTGTAAAGAATAATGGACTCTAGTCTCTCAAAAGGTTCTACAACTTTTAGATTTTGAGCAGACTTGTGCATAGTGTCACAATACGATGTAATAATTATTAGGCCTGTTTATGTAATGTTTGATATGTCTTTGAGAAATGTATAGGTTTGCATGTTACATGTTTGTATTTACACGAGTGCAGAAATGAGGATAGAAAAAATAAGGATTGTATAATAGCTAATGCCATTTCAAATTAAATATACTTTTAGATCAATTCGCTGATTATTGGGACAGATGTAGAAGGTAATAAAATGCACACTGCGAATGTCCTCGTTTCTAATCTAGTGCTTACCTGATATATCGGCTGCGTCCCTGGTGCCGTGGTGCAGATAGCTCTGCTCGAGGGCATAAGGTGCTACGCTCGAGTGCAAACTGGTAGACGTAGACGAGGTCGGACTGCCCGTGGCCAGAGGCGACTGTTTAATGTAGGGCGATACTGCAGAGGAAGGCCAGTGAGCGGATGCTGAAGCGTACGGTGATGGGCACTCCAGAGATCCGCTCATGGACGGTGGAGAGTGAAGGCTGCTGCTGCTGTTTCCCGTGCTGGTGCCGTTATTGTCGTGACCGTAGTCGGCGCCGCTTGAGGTCACCTGGCACGTCGGTGTCATATACGCTGAGCCCGGACTCGGTACGTGATGCGCGGTAGCACTCAGACCGTCGTACGCACCACTTGCCATGGCGTCCAGATTGTAGCTGCCCGTGTGGCAGGCCAGCGGTGCGGGCGGCGGCTGGAAGTCGAAATTCTGCGGTAGCACGGACGCACCGAAGCCAAGGCCGTTCATCATACGGTACATGGGCTTGAGAGCCTGGCACTTCCTTCGGAAACCGCGCGGTCGGCGCCGAAACGAGCCTTCTTCAAACATGAACTCGCTGCCCGGGTCGATGGTCCAATAGTGACCCTTTCCAGGCCGTCCGAGGCCTTTGGGAAGCTTGATGAAACACTCGTTTAGAGACAGATTATGCCTGACTGAATTCTTCCAGCCTTGATACGAGCCTCGAAAAAACGGGAAGCGGGCTTGCAGAAACTGGTAGATCTCGCTTAGCGTCAGCCGTTTGGACGGCGAGCTCTGGATAGCCATCACGATGAGGGCGATGTACGAGTAGGGTGGCTTCTCAGGTCGTCTCATGCCCGAGCTGGATTTTTTACCTTTAGTGGTGCTCGTTGTTGCTGCGCTTTCCAGTGATGCGCGGGAGCTCTGAAGAGCCGCGTGCACCGATGCTGCGGACACCGGACTCGAGCGCAGAGGCGGTGGGTCCAGCTGCTGCTGTGCTGTTTCGGTGGTCATCCCTGCGCTCGCGTGAAAACAAAACACCTAAAATGGAATTGGCAAACAGTCCAAAAAGGGGAAAGGATTTGAAACCTATACTTCGCTTAAATTATTTCCAGATAAATTAACAAGTTTCGGGTTTTTTTTCCCTTTAACCCAAAGCGACCTGTTAAAGACTACGTGTCGCCGAGGCAGCGACGCTTGTTCGGTCTCCCGGTGGCCATAGCAGACACTGAATCCTTAAAGAGAAGGAAACCCCTCTGTAAGCCGCACAGCCAAACAAAACTAGACCACCTATCTATTTGTAAACCTCCCCCCTCTCTTTCACTCCCTCTCTCCCCTTCCTTAAGTCCCTCCAAGAAATTGCCCTCCGCTACGGAGACCCACCCCACTGGCCCACGGCCAGTTATCAGTCCAAAAGCAGGAGACTGTGTGTAGAGTCAGAGCTCGATACACGCGATCCCTCTCTTCATCACGGGCTGCTGGGAAGCTTTTGGTCGACAGCGCCACATTGCGCCAATCAATCTGCCTTTTTTCTAGATGACCTCTTGGGCGTAAAAAGATTCAAATAAAGCGCATATTTACCATTTTTTTTGTTCTTTAGATCATTTGCGATTTTTAAACGGGTTGGTTTTATCTTTTAAGCACCCAGACCAACCCCAGTGAACGATATGGGATATGGGATTGATGTCATAATACGGTTATATTATTATAGAGGAAATAATTGGCTTATTGCAATATAAGAAAGCTCTGTACTGCTAGTTATTTACGTTTGTTGAATAACGCAAATGTAACGTCAATTTGTCACGGCGATTGCAAGACATAATTTAGCCCTAATATTAAAATCACAGAACATGTAATTATATTGTTGACATTTGTGAGAACACAGTAGTGTATAAGAGCAAGATGTAGCATATTTATCGAAGTATTTAAGCTCAATTGGCCCCCGGTTCGTTTCTGTTCTTGAACACGGTTTGTGTGGAGTTTGCATGTTCTCCCTGTGGGTTTACTCCTGGTACTGTGGTTTGGTACAACATTCCTCAGACACGCCTTAGGTTAATTGGTTGGTCTAAATTGCCGCAGTATAATTGTGTCCGACTTGTATGGATATTGCTCCTGTCGTGAATTGCAATTAAAGCTGGATCGGCGTTATATAAAACAAATAAAAACGTTGCAGATGTTTTCTTTTAAATGGAAATAATAATAATAATAATAATAATAATAATAATAATAATATAGAATATATTTAAAGATTTGACCTTGCAAATAATCTATCTTCGTGACTACGGTTATTGCGAGATTACCTGTTCTTTATTTAAAAACTTCGTGTTATTTTTCCCAAAATTAAGCATGTTATAATTTTCAAATCTTTTATATGCTTTTAAAATACTTGTCAGACAGCATTTAAACTTGATATTGGCTTCTAATTTATTTGATAATATTGCAGTAAGAGTTACATTTTTCGCTCTTAATGAATGCATGTTATTCAATAGAATCGTGTTTCAATTTGTCGATTTTTTTTTACAATAATCTGGTAATAATTGAATGGAGATAAGGCGGCTTTGCTCGAGCATCCGTTTCTGAATAAGCACGGGTGGATGGATGGATGGGGGTTGTGTCTACGTGTGTGTGCGCGTGCTTGTAAAGGGCTGTTCTGTATAAATGGCTTGGACATTTGAGTGGAAGCAGGCTTTTTCCATCAGGCCGCTCTGACTTTGTCTGGATACCACACACAGTGCGGTTTCATTTTACCAGCCGGGAGTCGCGGATCCCTGGAGAGTAAAGCTAATTAATTGGAGGACGTGAGCTTAATTAGCTGAGGGGAATAGACTCGCACCAGACTCAACCAAATTAGCCACTTTTACATGGGCCTACTTAGTAAAAGCATAATAATAATAGAAAGAAGCCCATAATAATAAATCATTTAGCATACATAGTCAAACAACCCGAAGTAACGTGTGTATATAAGCTATCACAAGGTGATGTCCTGTCTTAAAACTGTTAAATAAATTTAGGTTTAAAAAAACGTTTAAAGGTTTATCTCAACGAATCCAGCAGCAATGAACGGCAAATATTTATAAAAGGATAACCATGTCAATGGCCAAAGTCAAAACGCGTGATTAAAACATGACAGAACTGTACTCGAGCCCGTCTACGTCATTTCCAAGGGAAAATGTTTACTCGCATGAGTGTATCATGGTGAGTGGTTGCTGGAAATACGTAAACTACCACCCGCAGATCTCATTTCAAAAGCTGTTTGCTTTTATCAAAGCAAGGCGAAAAAAGGATGTGCAGATAAAATCAAACTCTCAGCAAAACAATAAAGCTAAAGAAGAATAATATCCACCGAAAATGCGGCAACATCAAAACTAATAACCCCGCTGCGTTCAGGATGCTTGGCCGCCTTGAAGGAAGCTTTGGTCCGTAAAAAAAGGCGCACGATGTAGGACCGCATTGTTATGATATTAGAAACGGGATTAATTTCTATTTTGGGTGACCCGTTATAAATGGATATCGTTTCTTTCTGAATAGTTCTATATATGAACTTCACAAGGTTTTTTTTAAAGCGGATATTTGTATAGACAGAAAATATAAATACTGGATTCCAAAATCCGTCTGTGTCCTCACTTAGAGGGGGAAAATACACTGAATTCAGTGTTTAGTTTGGGATATAAACAAATAAGTAACCGAATTAGCTTAGGCTAGAGTATTTTATTTTTTAAACTAAGCGCAGCGGCCTTGATTGGTTAAAAATCCCGCTGTTTCATATAAAAAGTAGAACATGAACACGTTTCAGCCACTATTTGGCTAATTCTTAATTTGTGTATATAATAATGCTGTAGATAATTGTGCTGTAAGATGAGATTTATTCAAGATACACTTATGAAAAGATTTTAACGTTTGCTATAAATCTCAAAGAACACATACGTTCTCCAAATCGTCCAAAATGTGTTATTTGTTTCTCTTCGAAACATAGCCGGCAATCGAACACAGTCCACCAGGTTCATGTTTTGGCGTGGTCGGAGTCCAGATTTCGAACCCTTTGCAGAGTATTTGGTCTCGCATTAAACTCAAACTGGGGAAAACTTGTTACTACTTGTCAGCTGTTTGAAGCCGATACCATTGATTGACAGCGCCGAATTTGCAATTACGGACCCGTTATTTTTCCAAGCAATGTACACTGTATTTAACTATGTATACTGTGTTGTACAGTGTATACTGTATTATACTTAATTTATACTGTAGTTTCATATAGCCCCTAGTTAGGTTTCAAAGTAATAGCCTGTATAAGAAGTTAATCAATGCGCCAGTTCTAGTTGTGATGCTTGGTTATTTGATTTGAACTCAATAAATTCAGTGTACGTAATCTAGTCCGTGTGAGAGAAGTGCTGTTTTAATCAGAAATTGGATGCACTGCCCTGTGCTCCCTCCCCGCCTGCCTAACGACGCTCTGCAGTGCAACCTGTAGGCTGCAGCATTGGCTCTCAGTTACAGTAGCACCGTTACCTGTATCAACAGAAAGGATGACGTCGACGTTTGTTTTCCCTTAGTGTTAGTGTTATAACACGTTACAAAGTTTTAAGTATAATGAATCTGGGATTCCAGTCTGGACTATTCATTTTAGTCGAATTAAACTTAATCAGTAACATCCTGCATTGTGGAATCAACATAATTCGTTGATATCATGCTGGTAGGCGTGTACGTGTCTCCACCGTGTTCCTTTAAATTGAATAAATGTGACTGTATTTTATGTCTAGTCATGGCTAGAAGTTTTAAAAGCTGCCCAAACACTTCATACAGCTGGCAAAAAAAGACTTTTATTTTGGTACACATTTAAAGTGGGCAGGGTACTGCGTACAGAAACAGAATCCAAGTAGCATATGCGTGTCAGTGAGAGAGGTCCTTTAGCAATTATAGATTGGGAAGTTGTTGTTGTTGGTGATTGTGGTGGGTGGTGGTGTATTGGTAATAATTTAATGTAATGCAGTTGAAATTATTTCAGGTTAGGACGCTAAAGTGGTTTGAGAAGGTTGGCCATGGTTCAGCAAAATAGATACTGTGTGAATGTATGTAGATAGATTAGACAGATGGATCTGCAGTCTGTAGAGCATTAAAGAAAAAATATATAATGAGTGGTGGTTCTGCGGATGGGACGTGTCTTAATGATGAAAGAGGACAATCGAGAATGGCCAGGATGGTTAAAGCTGACAGAAAGGCTACGGTAACTCAGATTTGTGGATTTGTGGTGTGAGCTGAAAGGCATATCAGAATGTATAAAACGTCAAACCTTTAGGCCGCTGGGCTACAACAGAGATCCTACCCAGTTTTTTGTAAAGTGTTCTTAATAAAGTGTGAGCATGTATATTAAAATTGTACACTGCTCACAAAAAAATTAATTAGAGGATATTTAATTATGGGATATTTAATTTCCCAATTTTTGTGGGCAGTATAGCAGCAGTAGTAGTAGTAGTAGTAAATAATAATAATAATAATAATAATTCTTATAATTATTATTATAATAATTTGATTATTTTGTATATTTAGTTGAATAATAATAATAATAATAATAAGAATTATTATTATTATTATTATTATTATTATTATTATTATTATTATTATTATTCAACTAAATATACAAAATAATCAAACTTCGAAACAGTATTTATTGACACATTTATTATGAGACATATTACTACTATTAAACATTTGTTAAAAAATAGAATAATTCCTATTGTTAATAATATTTAATAATATAAACAGGCATAGCTACAAGAATGGCTACTAATCAGCGTTTTATTAGCTATTTTAATGTTATTTTTAAACAAAAGCAACAATATTTATATTATTCCCTTTATTGTTTTATTATAATTAGATTATTATTGTTATTATTATTGTTATTATTATTATCATTAATAATAATAACAATAATAATAACAATAATAATAATAATAATAGCAATTAATTATTGTATTGAAAATAACAATTTTACTAATAATGGCTAATATTAAAAATAGCTAATAATAAAAAGACTTTTTTACTATTGGCTGTTGTGGTTATTATTAATAATAGCAACAGAAGCAGCAGTAATAAAGATAATAATTGCTAAACAATACGACAATTATTGTTTTCGTTCTTATCAATTAAAGAAAGGAAATCTTTATAAAATGTATAGTTGATTGTTTATTGTGTTTTATAAAGCTTCAGTAAAGTCGGACTTCCAGATATGAATTACAATTAATAAACAGTTAACTGGTTACTCAAATAAAACCCAGTTGAAAGCTGGAGTAAGAGTGAATATGTATGATATGTAGTTTTATTATTTGTCCAGACCATAGCACTTCTGATTAACAGAGCAGATAGACCTCTTTGCAGAGTTTCAGGCTGATGTTCTTTACTGGATCTGAGAAGACTAAGCTGCATCAGATCCTTTCACAAAAGCGAAGGTGATGTGAGGCCTCGGTTTCAATCCTCGTCAATGAGCCAATGGTTTTCTGTGTGTACATACGGCATCGTGTGCTTTTTCAATCAGGACCTCGTTGTTTTGGTAGTCACGTGACCCGGTCCTTTTATGGATAAAGTTAACCACTGATCGAAGTCTGACGTAGGCAGGCAGAATTAAGTAGCTTGTTGCAGGGTATAAGTTTATGCAGGGTTTAGTGCATTAGAGAGTTCTTAGATGTTTAGCTGTTATCTTTGTTATTAGAATAAACACCAAATCTGCTACTAGCTGCAAACAATTCGGTTATCATCTGATAAAGAATCGTTTAATTAATTACTGTAACGCTGATTGGTTTTCAGCACCGCGGACAGCAGCTCGAACCGCGGGCCGTCGCTTTGTAAGCTGAATGGAAACCTTGCTTATTCGTTTTTCATTTTATTGACTTTAGGCAATACCATAGTCACACTGCATATAGTATGTCTCGTCTGGTTCCATAAGAGTGGCATAACCAAATATGCACATCTGTGACAGTTACCTTTTCAAACGTGGTTAGAAAAGTGTTTTCCATTGCTTCGTCTTCTGCAAATTGTGAAATGGCATCAACCTTGACAGTTCATCAGAAATCACGAGTTTATTAACTGGAATAACTAAATTTTTTTTAAGCTATAATGCTTTGGGGTTACTGGGGCTTGAGCCGATGTCGTTGGGAGACAATAATTGATAACTGATCATTTGTTAGGGGTACATCGAAAAGTAAACAAAAAGCAAAAACAATGGCCACTGGTCTTTGTTAAGGAAATATATTTTATTATTCAGTATAAAAAAATGCATGCATTCTTTCAGTAGACATGAACAGTGCTGTCCAGTTTACATGCAGAGCTGAGCTTGTCATCGTACCTTTCATCTTTCAAATAAGCATTGCACAGACCAAGCGTGTTAAACTTTTGAACAAGAGCAAAATCAGCAACATTTCAATCGAGCAAAACATACAGTTAAAAATATCATAAATACATCGCATGTCATTTTACTTTGGTAGAGGGGTGAGGCGACCAGGTCCCCCCCATCCTCCTTCTCTCCCTCCCTCTGTATGTGCATATTCCTTATGCCGAAAACAGTACCAAGGCACCTGTTGGCCACTTCGTGATGAAATGTATTCTGTCCATCAACAAGTTCAGTACTTCTAAAGTGCCAAAAAGACGCTGTCCCAAACGCACGTTAAGACAACAGATAGTCTATTTGAAACGAGTGCAGACCGCTGGTCTTGGCCGCGGAATTGGACGCATGTATGGTCCTGGGGACCGGAAGGCACTCTGCGCTCAGGGAGCTGCTCAGAAAGTCCCTTTGATGTCTGATGCTAGAGGCCAAGTCGTCAAACGCGACGCCCATCATGCCGTAAGCGCGGAGCGTCTGCGCGCCAGCTAGAGAGTGAACCGGTGCTCCGCGTGTGACGTAAGGCCAGCCAGTGGTCGGGCCGTCGTCTGGCGCGCAAGACTGCTGCTCGTTTCTCCGGAAGGGCCGGCTCAGGATGCTGTCAATGGCAAACGAGCTCGTAAACTTGGAACCGGTTTGTGTATGGTCCGCGGGTGTTCGAGTGGCGCTCTCGTCCTGCTCACGTCCCGGCTTTTTGGCGATGCGCTTCCGACGTCTGCGGAAAACGCCATCCGCGAACGTGTATTCGCTGTGCGGGTTCAGCATCCAATAATTGTCCTTGCCCCAGGGGCGCGACGGGTCGCGCAGTACCTTTAGGAAGCAGTCATTAAGAGACAGGTTGTGGCGCACTGAGTTGCGCCAACCCGTGTACGCTCCACGGAAGAACGGGAATTTGCGCATGAGGTAGTCGTTGATCTCGGCCAGCGTCAGCCGCCCCGAGCTGGAGTCGCGGATTGCCATGGCAATCAGTGCGATGTACGAATACGGAGGCTTGGGTCTGCGTGTGTACGGCTTGCCCTTGTCCTTATTCTCAGAGCGTGGTCCGGAGGCTGAGACCGCGACGGAGGAAGCGGCAGGTGCGAGCGGGCTGTGAGCCGCGCAGTCTCCGTCTGAGCCCAGCTCATCTTCTCCGGAAAGCGGCGACGGGACGCTGGTCTCGGCATCACTGCACGCTTCTGCCTGTTTGGCGTGATGATGCGCGCCGCAGAACACCTCGAGCTTCATGATCAGCACGTGAAGTCCTCGTTTTAAAATCCCTGTCAAGTCAGCACTGCTGAGTTCATCAGCAGCTCGGGACTCTTATAACGTCCGATCCAAGTTCTACCCGTGTCTGTAGAAGCAGCCCAAACTACCTGCGTAAATGCGAAGGCACATATTAGTCTATCTGAAAGCAAGCTGTCTAATATAGAGCTCCGACACCTCGAGACCTGCCTACGGAGGCGGAGCGTCGCGCGTTCTTCAACCTGACCTACGAGACGCTACAAATAAGTCTAAAAAGAAGTTTATAAACATGTTTAAGACATTGGAAACCAAAAACGTTCCCTTGCACAACCCAAATGTCTAGACAAACTTCTAAATCGTCTTTTGCAATGACCAAATCTGCAGTCTGAATGCTCACCTGTGTATTGGCGAGTGTGCGCGCACACGCAGCAGCTTTACCTGCGAGCTTCAGCACACCTGCGCATAAGTCACAAGCAGGTGGCGTCCGCTTCCCAGACATGTCTGAGGTTTCCTTTTCCATTTTCAACGGTGTTGTTTGTAAAGGGTTATGTAACCTACCTGTCAATACTAATATGCTTATGTAAATAATTAATGACTAATGACTATAGAAAAGGTCCAAATGTGCATAAAGGGCGCGAGGGTGAAAAAAACAAAAATAGTTTGTTTTGCCTGTTCTGCTCAAATTACGTGTCTTAAAAGGCATGCAAGATGATTGTGTATCTATAAATGAAATCGTTATATGATTTAACAGGTTTGGTTAGTGTAGGACCCAGTGCATCAGGGCAAGAACTTTGTTTATCCTAACAAGAGGTTTCGGTCCAAAAACATGTCGGACATAATTTGCTTGACGAACAATTCATTTAATCCATTTAAACACCTGGCTATATATGGATTTAGACAAAACCAATTTGGTGAAACTTGGATTTTAAGATGTTTGAGATTCACTTTTGAGAGAATGGAAACAGGAATTCCTGAACCCTAAACTGTTAATAATCATAATAAATGATAATAAAATATGCACTAATGAAATATCCCCTAATCTTTGTGAGCAGTGTGCTACAATATTAGCAGTGCATCTGTGTGTGTGCATACACATTGATTATTAAAACTTGAAAAATCTGAGAACATTCAGAAAAGCTCAGTGTTATGTTATGCTCCAGCTGTTGTGATACTAATTTGGATTAAGTGGGTATGCAAAGGTATGAAGCAACACTACTATTACTACTGCATAATAATAATAATAATAATAATAATAATAATAATAATAATAATTATAATTATAATAATTATAATAATAGCAGCAGCATATGGCAGCATGATTTGGATGCCCAGATAAACCTTCACAGTTCAAAAAGCTTGATCTGGAAAGGTCTTTTTGAAAGGGTGGCAGCCAATAAATCGCTTTTTCAGAATGGAATCAGGGTTAAAAGGTTAGCATATACAAAGGCTCACATATTAAAATGAAGATGAATGGACATGAGGACTATAGAGTGAATCGAAGTCTAAAATGTTTGGGTCCAAGTTTGACAATGTGCTACGTATAGTTATTATACTATTGCTGAACAACAAATCAAATGATGGCCTAAGTTTGTTTGTTTGTTTTATTTGGCTTCTTTAACGTCGCTATCGGCATCAGTGGCAATCTGAGCGACACACACACACACAAGGTTATATCCATACACAAGTTTATCTCAAGACTAGTCATATATATATATATATACACACACAGGGGTTGGACAATGAAACTGAAACACCTGGTTTTAAACAAATGTTTGGCTATAGCAGCCTGGCCGTGTATATTGACCCTGTGGATCCCGACGGACATTTTTGGTTGGAAACAGGAGAGTTGAGGTGCACATTTAATTCTGCCATGACTTGGGCAGCCGTGGTTTTATGTTTTTTTGGAAACAATCTGGGTTAGCACCCGAACATCCCTTTCAGACAGCTTCCTCTTGCATCCACAGTTAACCCTGTTGGATGTGGTTCGTCGTTCTTGGTGGTATGCAGACATTACCCTGGATACCGTGGCTCTTGATACATCACATACCTTCCACCCTAAAATGACAGGTGTTTCAGTTTCGTTGTCCAACTCCTGTAGATTGTACCCTGTTGGCTAGTCAAGTCTGTCAGTTTACCTTATTAATAGAATAACACCATGGCCATTTGTTAAATGGTAAATGCTATATCAATTCATTTCTAAGCAAATTGTCCCTGAATTAATAACATTTTCTGGAGGAAGGAACAGGGAAATCACCAAACCACAGGCACTCCAGGGCTGGCCTTAAGTATTACCGGTTTATGAATGAATGTCTCTTCTTTCTAGGTTTTCTCCCACTTGTCAGTGAAGGAGCGTTGTCTTGGTGCTTCCTTGGTCTGCAAGTACTGGCGAGACCTCTGCTTAGACTTCCAGTTCTGGAAGCAGATCGATCTCAGTGGCCTTCGACAAGTAAGTGCTACTGATGTGTGGCAGCCACATACTTTATATAGTAATGCAACATTCATGTTACTGAAATTGTCTAGTTATTGAAATCACTATCATCTTCATTTTTAAACTTAACCCTCTGTGTGTTTTGCAGGTGAGGGATGAGCTTCTTGTGAAGATTGCATCATGGAAGCAAAACGTAACGGAGCTTAACATCTCAGACTGCCGTAACGTTGAGGACTATGGCGTGCGTACGCTGGCTTCTCAATGTCCTGGCCTGCTGAAATACACAGCTTACCGCTGCAAGCAGCTCAGCGATGCCTCTCTTTGTGCTTTGGCCGTTCACTGCCCACTGCTGCAAAAGGTGCATGTGGGTAACCAGGACAAACTGAGTGACCACGCTCTAAAAAAGGTCTGAATGAAAGCCTCTTTTACTCTCTCCAGTTTTTCAAGTCAGAAATGCCCATCATTGTCTAGAAGTGCTCACTTTTCTTTAATTGCAAACAGATTTAAAAAAAATTATTGCATAATAAACATCCTTTCCTGCATTTTGGCCTGCAACACATTCCAAAAAAAAGTTGGGACGGTGGCAATTTAGGGTTAGTAATTGAATTGAAAACCAAGTAATGATGTGTGATAATGATGTCAAGGTGATTATAATCATGATTTGTTACAAAAGCAGCATCCAGCAAAGGCAAACGGTGTTTGGAGGGCAAAGATGGCAACATCTTTTTCAGGGTTCTCAACAAGAAAATGCAAATCACAAAGTTAGAACTTAAATATGGAAATCCCTTCTATCCATTCATGTCTTTGTTTTTCAACTTTTCAACAGTTTTCTCACACATTTGTTGACAAACTGGAGATCATCTGCCTTTTTTGCTGCACAAAGACTGTTTTTTTGTGCAAACAAATGAGTTTGTATTGATTACAGCTGCTTGCTGACATCACATTAAAATCTCATCATAAATTTAGCTTTTATCTTATCACTAGCCATAAATTGCTTCGTCCCAACTTTACTTGCGATGTTATGCGGTCCTGAAATGCAGAATTCGATGTTTAAAAAAAAATGTAATAAATATCACATATGGTTCTGAACAAATAAAGCATTGGCAAATAAATCAAAGGAACAAAATAAAGGAGGACTCAGATTCAACTGGGACCCATCATCTTTTGGTGACCTAATGTATAATTAAATAAATAAATTGTTCACAAAGCACAAATATAGTAAGTATAAGTAAAAATAAAACTGTTAAGCAGAATTAATCAGTTGCTAAATGTCGCTTTTTTAAATTAAGAAAAAATAAATACAAAATACAAAAAAAGAAGTAAGAGGACAAAGCATTTACACAATTTTTGCTTTAATATCATAATTCTCCTATTAGAAATGTGATATTCGGTATCAAATCGCTCACTGGTAATATTTGCCATTGTGTTGCTTAGCAAAGTATGATCTAGATTTTGTTTACCTACATGTTTACTCTGCTACTTTTTCTTTTCCATGTAGTTGGGTGAACACTGTCCAGAGCTGAAGGATGTGCACTTTGGTCAGTGCTATAATGTCAGTGATGAGGGCCTGATAGCACTTGCAAAGGGCTGCCCCAAACTGCAAAGGATCTACATGCAAGAAAATAAACTGGTAGGTGCTGCCAGTTGTAACTATTTTTGTAGGTTTGTGCGTCTTAGGGGTGTGCAATATTGACAAAATATGCAATCTTAATCTTTTCTGAGATTCTGTTCGTAATAATAATTTACACAATACATTACGTCCATCAAAAATTGTTTGTAAATGCCTTATGCTGTACTAGCTTGCTCTTGTTAATCTTTCTGTTCATTGCAGAAAGGGTTTGCTGAGTGTTTTGTGCTGGTACATTGGCTGGTTTCAATCTGTCATAGGGAGCTGACTATCAAACTATGTTTTTATATTTTTATTTTGTGCGGTGGTTAGTTTGCAGATGGTGAAATAAGTTAGTTGTCGAGCTGTCTTTAAGAGCAACCAATTTTTGCCATTGTTTGTAATTTAGCAGCTTCCATTTTTTAAAAGCCAAACCTTGTCAGTGAGGCTGAGCCATGTCTAGCAGTTGAATCTAGTGATGTGAGGCTGGTGGTGTTCGTTGATTTATAAGTTTGTTCACAACTTCATCTATGCACTTTTAGGTAGAACCCTAGCTTGGTTTGTGAATGTACGCATGACATGACACATTGATGTCATTTGTTTATACCCAGAGAATCTTACAATTGATACAGTCTTAAAGTCAAAGCAATTATACCCAACAGTGGCAAATTGGCAGAGGTTGGATTTGAGTCCAGTACCTTAACCACATGCAGTCAATATTTCTCTCTCTTCCTGTGTCTCTGTTTCTCTGTGCCACTGTGTCTGTCTGTGTCTCTCTCTCTCTGTGTCTGTCTGTGTGTCTCTCTCTCTCTGTGTGTCTGTCTGTGTGTCTGTCTGTGTGTCTCTCTCTCTCTGTCTGTCTGTGTGTCTCTCTCTCTCTGTCTGTCTGTGTGTCTCTCTCTCT
>JAUZSU010023285.1:0-10679 GCA_034780255.1 Parotocinclus maculicauda
TTTTAGTCGACTGAATTGACTGTAGATTTAGTCGACTATATTCTTATGATAATTAGTCGACTAAAACTAAAAACATTTCAGATAACTAAGTTATGACTAAAACTAAATGACATTTTAGTCACAAGACTAAGACTCAAACTTAATCAAAATGTGCTGTCAAAATTAACACTGCTGTCAACACTATGCAGCAAGCTAAGCATCAGCTATCCTGTGACTGTCCAGGCTTAAGCGAATAAAAAGGTCAATGAATGAATGACTGAATGAATGAACATGCACATGCAATATAACAGTTCAAATTGTAAACAGTAAAAATATGAATAATTCAACAGCAGAACAATAGAATCGTTTGCACAAATATTTGTCATAAATAGGGACCTTGACTTCAGTCGGGTTTTAAATAGCTTCCTGAAAAACATGTTTTCAACAATTTATATCAGGACCATATCCACACGAATATAAGTCGCATGGCATTCAGCCAAACATTTCTTACTGTGAAGGTGATTCTCTGGGCTTACTTTTCATGCTGCCTGAAATGTGGCACCTTTTGGCTTTCTGCTTAGCGTGCTCCATTTTAAGATGTCAAAGATGGCCAGTGTTGCAGCCTCTGGCTACAGCTTCTGTGCAGCAAACTGAACAGATAATGTCGAGTTTCCTCAGACCAAACCATGTCCACAAAACAGAAGTTGCTCTAAGTTTAACCACAAGTTCCTGATCTTTGGATGTTTGTGAGGAGCCTTTGACTGTGAAATGTCCCTCTCCACCGTCCATACGCGTGGCTCTTGCATGCAAACAGAGTAAAAGCTCTTGCCTGATAGAGTATTCAGGTGTTTTATTCATGCTCATGGCCACGATTCAAGTAGCCATGCAGTCTGCCTTTACAAACCTTTTTTCAAAAATGGGTCATTCTAACAGCACGGTGGCTCAGTGGGTCCCGTGTTCAATCCCAGGGTGGAGTGGCCTGGGTCACTTCTGAATGGAGACTGCATTTCCACCAGTGTCTGGTTTCCTCCAGGTACTCTGGATTCCTCCCACAGTTCATATACACGAGTGTTTGGTTAATTGGTGTCTCTAAAGGGGAGCTTAGCGTGTGACTGTGTGTGTTTTCCCTATGATGGATTGGCGCCCCATTTAGGGTTGTTCTGCACTTGCGCCCAAAGTTGCCGGGTGGGTACCAACTGGTCCGAGACCCCATGTGGATTAAGTGAAGGATAAATACAATTGGTCATTCTAAAGAGCTAAATGAATTAAAGGGTACTGTAATAGGTTATTACATTGAAACAAGCCAATTATTAAACTTTCTTCCCTCTTAGCAACCTGGCCAACAATTTACAGACCATGCAAAATATGAGGTCATAAAACTCGCCAATGATTTTCTGTTCCAGTGTGACTGTGCTTCATTGCACATGTCTGGTGTGAAAGAACTGGCTAGCATACTGTCCTGATCTCAACTCTTGGCATCAACCCCATCTTTTGGAACTAGAACAGAGATTGTCATCAAGCCCTCTCGGTCAACATCAGCATCTGACCTTACAAATTCTCTTCTGGATGACTGGACAAAACTTCCCACAGACACAGTTTAAAATCTTATAGAAGCCTGCCCTGGAATTAGAAGCTGCTTTATCCGCATAAGGGGACACACTACATATTAAATACCTATACATTTAGAATGCTCATTTAAATCCTCATGTAGGTGTAATCTGTAGATATCCTAATCGTTTTGTTCATTTAGTGTATTATCATTCCGTCCAGGTAACTTAATAGTTTCCTGCATAATTGCCTCGATTTAAGTGTGCAGTGTGGAGGAGAAGCAGAATAGTCCAGACTCTTTATGTCTCTTAGAAATGTTACATCCTACAGTTTCAAATACAGCACTTAACAAACACCTTTAGCTTACAATTGATACAGTCTTACAATCCAAGAAATTGTGCGTTAAGGACCTCGCTCAAGGACCAAACGGTGGAAGCCTGGCAGAGATGAGATTTGAACCCAGGACCGTGGGTCCAGTACCTCAACTGCTAGGTTACCACAGTCCTAGGCAACACCATCCCATATTGTGCATTGTGTCCTTATAGGTTTGTTGCAACTGTTTGAGGAAAACCACCTTCTCATTCAGCAGGACAATGATTCCATGTACAATTCAACATCCATAAAGGAATGGTTTGGTGAATTTTATACAGCATCAAGCTTAACAAACCCATGTGTCACAACAGTGTGATGTCCAACACCAATGACTGACCTCATTAATGATTAAGAGTTAAGAACAGTTACACCCAGTCATGTTCCATAACCCAGAGAAAAGCTTTCCCAGAATACCGGAGCCTGTTCTAGCTGCAGGGATGATTTCCATATTAATGCCCATCTTTTCTACATAACAAAAGAGTCTACTATTTGATAGAAGACCCCGTTTTCATTAGCTATCTAAGGCTACATTTTAATGTAAACACTTGGATGGGAACATAAAGCAGGAATGGAATGAAATTCATGCCTAACTTAAATCTATTTGATTCATTAACTTAAATCTGTTATTTATCTTGAATTTTACTACTAACTTAAATTGCATTATTGTTTTAAATTGTATTATTTACTTAATTTTACAATTACTACAACTTCATTATTAAATTAACATCTAGACCACCCTAGAAGGATGGTTCCCTTTTTGATTCTTGATCCTCCCAGGGTTTCTTCCTTCTACTTTCAGGGAGTTTTTCCTTGTCACTGTCGCCCTGGGCTTGCTCAATTTGGGATTTGCCTTTTAAGATAATAGAATATTGTAAAGCTGCTTTGAGGCAATGCACGGTTGGTAAAAGCGCTATGTAAATACATTTGAATTTGAATGTCTGCTGTGAACAGGTTTCCATGTAAAACTGGTAAATCTATCTCTATGAAGAAGGCAAAGCAGAAATGGAATGAGTAGTGGGACCTTGACTTTGTGTGCTGAGCAAAAAACTCAGAACCGGAGCTGTAGTTATAGAGCACACAGGAAGGAAGACAAGCAGGAGGCCAAATCGGTCCTCTCCGTTTCTGAGTAATCTGGCAGACAGCCTGTGTTCCTATTCTCTTAGAAGACTGTGTGGTGGGGGTGGGGGTCAAGTCTATATATCACTGCCAGGATAGAGAGATATCCACATGGATAGAGAGTGCTGTCATATCATACCTTGTGGCGACATTTAGCATCATTATCTGGGGGGAGTCCCCAGAATGGTAGAAAGACAAACGTGTGTGTGTGTGCGCGTGCATGTGTGCCTGATTAAAATTACATCCGCATGACACACATTGAGCTGCACTCCAAACAAACTCTGTGACTCATTACCTCATAGGCAGAACAGCAACAAGTTCAGCCAACAGTCCAAAATCTCTCATTATCTGTGTATGCATAATACGAGTAAGCATGTTTGTGTTGATTGAGAACGGGAACAAAAGAGAGCTAGCATTAAAGCATGAGCAATGACATGGCAGTGAAAAATAAACAGATGGACAACAAAGTGAACGAAAGGGAGAGAGTGTGTTCAATGCAATTCAGATACATGTTTAACCAGAGCCTTGCCTTTTATAGACAAAATTACAGTATACTTCAATTCATCCGTCCATTATCTTTCGCCTAATCCACATGGGGTCGCGAGCCAGCCGGTGCCCACTTGGCAACTCTGGGTGCAAGGGCAGGAACAACCCTAGACCGGGTGCCAGTCCATCGTATGGCACATACAGTCACACACTAAGGTGTCCACATTTAGAAATGTCAATTATCCTAACAAGCATGTCTTTGGACTGTGCAAGGAAACCAGAGTACCCAGAGTAAACCCACACAGACACGTGGAAAACACTCCACACAGAAAGGACCCAGGCTGCTCCACCCAGGGAATGAACCCAGGACCTTCTTGTTGTGAGGCAGCGGTGCTACCCATCAAGCCACCGTGCTGCCCACTACAATATACTGGTGATCCTAAATTCTAAATAACAGTGATTCATTATGTATCGATTCTTAGAACATTTGCTAAATAATCATGAACACCTGATGTTGCCAGTTGCTCTCTCAGTGCACAGAACAGACTGCCTCAGTCTACGCCCAGCATGTTTCAGTCTGTGTAGTCCACGCTCAGCAGGTCCTCTGCAGTTAAAAAGCGTTTGGCTATTTCTCCTTCTCTAAGGCTTCGATTTACTGAGGGTCTGCATGTACAGAAACGTTATAAAAATCCTACTAAATGTGCAAACTGTTACTAACAAGGTCCCAGAGAGCTTGCATCTTTCAAACTAGTAATATGATGTGTTTTGTAGGTTTTACATGTTGCCATTAATGAAGACCCAATTGATTTTGGTTCTGTTTTTAGAGAAAAAACATCAATTCAGACTGAGTAGTTAGGTGTTATTTAGCATTAAAGTTATTAGAGCATGGCAGTTGGATTACAATTAGGACATCTGATGCCAGCCTGACTGGTCTTTAAAGCTACTCTTGCTGGCCATTTTATTAGTTAGACCTCCTCAACTGCTCCTGACTGCACTGCAAATCACAAAAACTGCAGCATCTCAGTGCATTTAGGCATGTAGGCATGGTCAAGATAAGCTTCTAAACTTCAAACCGCATCAGAATGTGTGAAGAAAGGTGATTTAAGTGACTGAACATTGCATGGTTGTTGGTGCCAGACGGGCTGGTGTGAGTATTTCATACACTGCTGATTTACCATTTTGCAAACAGCCATCTCTAGGTTTATTTTAAAAAATGGTTTAAAAAATAAAAAATTCAGAGAGCGACTTTTCTCTGGGTAAAAATGCCTTGCTGATGTCAGTGTTCAAAGGACAATGTCTAGTTCGAGCTGATAAAAAGGCAACAATAACTAAAAAAAATTACTCGTTACGACTGAGGTACTCAGAAGAGCATCTCTGAGCACACAACATGTCGAACCTTGAAGCAGATGGACTACAGCAGGTGAAGACCACACCGGATGCCACTCCTGACAGCTACGAACAGGCAGCTGAGGCTACAATTCGCACAGGCTCACCAAAATTGGGCAATAGAACATAAAAACGTTGCCTGGCCTAATGAGATTTGATTTCTGGTCATTATGGACCAAAATCTCCAAGGATTTTTTTTCCGCACCTTCAATGTATGCCACAAGTAAGGAAGGCAGTCCAACCCAATACCAGCAAGGTGTACCTAATAAAGTGGCTGGCATGTGTAAATTTATATTTACCGGTACTCATTTAGGCACTCTTATCCAAAGCACTCTACAATAGGTAACTTATTACAATGTACAAATTAAACAAATGTGGGTTAAATTTAAAGTACATGTATGCATTTATTCATTCATCTTCTGCTTAATATACACGGGGTCGCGGGCAACTCGGCAACTCTGGCTGCAAGGGCAGGATCAACCCTAGATGCGGCGCCAATCCATCATAGGGCATCCATCACACACACAGTCATGCACACAGTCACACACTAAGGGCCACTTTAGAGACACCAATTGACCTAGCACGCATGTCTTAGGACTGTGTTGGCAAACCGGAGTACCCGGAGTAAACCCACGCAGACACAGAGAGGATCCAGGCCGCTCCACCCTGGGATTGACCCCGGGACCTTCTTGCTGTGCGGTGCTATATGTAATACAGGTTACCAATTTGATGTACAATTTAGAAAACGTCTGTATGGATTTGAGCTGTCACCACTTTAAATGTCAAAGGCCAAAATAATGTAGACATGTCATTTATTTCTCAATATTAATGATCTATTCTTCTTATGTCCCATCATCATTACCCAAACATCTTTCTTAAAACTGGATCCCATGCTGCATTTTTGTGTAATACACTGCTCACAAAAATTAGGGAACATTATTACACATTCAAAAAATATCCCAATTTATTGTGAGCAGTATATTTTTAGTACATTGCAGCCCTTTAATACTCTTATAAGTCTTTAACATCAATTCATTCACCTCTTTGCCATTTTGGGGAAATCACACTGAGATCTGACCTTGACACGGAAGTCTTCCAAACCTCCTTTGTTTGTTCGTTTTCTCATTTGTGCTGTTAATCTTTGTAAAACACCCACAAGACCTCCACTACGGAGACTCACAATACATTTGATTGAGCTTGCAAATAAGTACTCCTAATTAAACAGATTAGTAAATCAGGACACTGTTTTGCTCATAACTCTTTTACATTTAATCAAAATTTGGCTAATGTTGGGAATACCTCACTGCAAGTACTGAAGTTATTAGTTTAATGAAACACTCCTTGATCACTTTATTAGGTACACCTCCTTGTTTATACCCTAATTCTCCATTTTATCATTTCCACTTTCCATGTAAATGCACTTTTGTAGTTCCACAAGTACAGACTGTAGTCCATCTGTTTTTTTACTTTGTTTTTTAATGGTCTGGACCACCACAGATCAGGTACTATTTTGGTAGTGGATCATTCTCAGTACTGCAGTGACACTGATGTGATGACAGTGTGTTAGCGTGTGTTGTGTTGGTATGATTGTATTAAACACAGCAGTGCTGCTGGAGTTTTTAAACACCTCAGTGTCACTGCTAGACTAAAAATAGTCATACCAAATGTCCAGCCCCCAGAATCCTGTAGGCAGCATCCTGTGAGCACTGATGGTGCTTAGGATTAGAGGATGAGTAATGCTTGAACCACACCATGCATGCAGGCTTCCTGAAGTCTTCAATGACTACAATGCCTAACACCATTTTCACTCATGTAGAAATGATATAAATCAACATCATGAACGTGTTCCAGTCATGAACTTTCCATTTTTGTGTCTTTTTGCCCACTGTAACTGGCCAATTTTGTGAGCAGAAGTGAGCAAAAGAAGTATTGGCTGCAAATTAGTTTGATAAACGACAAAACTCGTATAGGTATAATTATTATTGCCAGTAATAATACATTATAATCGTTAAAAATGCATTTATATTATGTTGGCTCTTCAGAGTCAACATATCATTCTCTTTGTGGAGTGATCTGATTTACTGTTATTTTACTGTACTTCAAACAAAAACCTAAAAACCGGAAAGACTTAAAAACCTGAAGGTCCATGGTTCAAATCCCACCTCTTCCAAGCTACCACAGATGAGCAAGGCCCTTAACCCACAATGGCTTGGATTGTATGAATTGTAAGTCACTCTGGATAAGGACGTCTGCTAAATAACCTAAATGTAAATTTGAATAAATATAAAGATCCTCAACAGATACATGCCATTTGATCTTAAATACCCTCTCTGTAAGTACTCCCCCAGCCCACAATAGAAATACTTCTTAACCCTAAATACCCCCATGGCATAATGCCATTTACCATAAAGCTCCCCTGTGGCCAATTACCCCCTTATTCATGTACACCACCCACAAAAAAATAACCCTTGACCGTAAATACCTCCAATAGTCAAATGCCCCTCATTATGACATTCCCAACCACCACATCACTGCATCAGTTAATTCTCAATCTTTCAACCTTTCAAATAACTGTTTTTATTGACTGTTATTATTAGCTGTAGTACTAATATGTGTTACATGAGTACTGCGAATGGTTTTAGTAAAATGTGTATTCATTTCTTTGAGACCAGGCTGTATTCAGTCCAGTCCTGATATACTTTAAGCCATAAATGTTGAATGACCTGAAACAGGTCACAGGATACGAAAAAAGTCTGCCATCATCATGTCTCTGACATTTCCCAGTGCTTGGCAACAAAAGCTTGTAAAAGTTGGCTTGGTTACTGTGATAAAATCTGTATTGGATCAGTTTCGGGTATTAGCTAGTGCTTAGAGCTTTTCTATTAGTGCTATATTATGCGACCATGGAGTCAGAAAACTCCACCTTCAGACCTTAACTATAAACAAATAACTATATATGTACAAATTTTGTCTATTGTGTATATGGAAATGCAAAGTGTTTTAAGAAAATTCCATTCTGGATTGAAGTTCAAACCTGGACATCCTTCTAGGCAGGTGATCTGTTTCTTATTCACCATTTCTCTTCTCTGTGACAAGTTTCTCTCCCTGTCACCTCACTGTCACCAGAATGTTTACACATCGGCCCTGCACTGCTCTGTTGAAATGAGTCTTGAAAAATAAAATGAAAATCTGAAGTCTGAAGTTGATCAGTTAGTTTGGTCTTTATGTCATATTAAAGGATTAAATGCTGACTGGGATTTATGCCCATTTTGCTTGCTTGTTTTATTCTGTAGGTTTGATACTAAACTATAACAGACAATGGTATATGCATTGCTGTGCAAAAGTATTAGGCCACCATTGTATCTGCTAGTATATAAAGCTGCCAGATGCTACTATTGCTCAAGTGTAAGTGAGGATGCCACAAAATATAGTAAATAAAATGAAATATCCCAAAATGAAATATCTCATAATGTTTGTGAGCAGTGTACTTGCGACTGTTACCTATAAAAGCTGTTTTGTTCAGATTTTAAATAATTCAAGCGGTCATGTAATTAGCATACTCGATTTGGTCAGTTTTTTATCTTAGTAATGGGATTACTCAGGGCATTTATCCCATTGATCATATTAATTGGTTTTCTAAGTTGACACGGTTGCCACGTCCACTTATTTTTGTTATTCTATTATTTTGTATATGCTTCAGGATTTAATTATTTAATTAATAAAGTGTGAAGCTAAAGTCACGTTCTCCTGTGAGATTATTGGCTGGTTACAAATCAAAAATCCGATTATTGACATTATTAGATTCTTCCCATTATTAGATTGCCAAAGTGAATGTAAACAACTGGCAAAAATCTGAGTTTTTGCAATTATCAGATTATTATGTGCATGTAAACACACTCAGTGTATTCAAATCCCCCTTTATGTATATATGCATATACTATTATCTCATTTTGCCATTGGGGACCTTGGATGATCTTGACATTTCCAGTTTGGCCAGTGCTTTACATCAACGCTGGTAGGCTTGAAGTACTCAAAGGTCACCAAATCAATATTGTGAATATGTCAATGAGAAGGGCTAAGCTGTGGTCGCAGGCCACAAGTGATAACGTTTTAACCCATACAGCCTTTGTAAAACACTAATGTTTGTGCACGCTTGTGTTTGTGTATGTAAATTGACATCTCTAGTCCTGCTACGAAGTGCTATATTTTTTTTCTGTGTGCCGTAAACACACCGCTGTGTAAACTTTACACACGTGTGGTTTTTCAAAGAAAAAACTACAAGCAGAAACAGAGGATTTGCCAGAGACTGAGAATATTGAGAGGAGAGAATACAAAGAGAATAGCAACAAAAGCGATATTCATGGTGCCTAGAAAAAGAAGATCCAGACATCGTTTGGATCCTACATCGCACCTAGGGTGGTCTTCAAAACGGCATATGAAAAAAGATTCTACGTAACATGTAAGCATAAGCGTCACTAAATTGACCACTTTCTTAAACACTACATTTCCTGGCTGATGGAACATAACCTTACCTGTAGAGCTGCACCGGTGTCTCTGTGTATCGTGGTATGAGGAAGCCAGTGAGCTGTCACTTTCTGTCCTTTGTCCTTCCATGCTGAAACAAAACCACACATATGATTGAAGGGACAAACTATTTACAGTCAGCTTGTATTTCTGTGATTTAATGAAAACAAACGATTGTAAATCTGTAAGGATATTCAATATATTACATAAAGTCAGGATTTACCCGTTGCATTAATGCATGTTTTCTTTATTTAGCCTCCCCTTTCTTTGAAAGCCCATATTTCATTTTGAGGCCACAAAATGCTGAAAGAGGCAGACCTATGCAGTTAAATGGCTTTGTGATCTACGGTTTATGTATTAATGTCTGACAAAAACATGACAACTTGCAGTTTTAAATATACTGGACTCTAATTACGGTTGGAACAATGAATTACTTCCTTCATTTCCTGCCTTTGCGCTGATTAAATCTGGCACCTCCTACTTGTGCCACATTGATTACTGGGAGTTTAGTTCTCACCCTTCTGAATGAAAACACAAACTCACTGAGCAATAGGAACACTGAAGTTTAACACTGTACTAAGGTTTGGCTTCCCTTTGTTTTCAAAATGCAATTCCTGCAAATTGTTAACGCGAACTTTTAGCACGAAAATCTCCTGTTATTGAAGTTCTACTGAATTCCCTGACTTACTGCTTAGGCCACTGAAGAACACACCAGTTTACGAAAATTATGTAATATAAATTGTGACCATGAAGGTACACACATGGTCAGCAACAATACTCAAATAATCTGTGGCTAATGTTCATGGGTCAAGGTTAGCAAAGAAAATCTGCAATGTGTGTACCTAATGTGTGTAGAAAATGTGTGCAAGAAAAATCCCAGATCAGCAGGTATACTTCTGGTACCAACAGTCATCCTATGGTCCAATAACATTAGATTGGTTTGGGATTAGAATTTTCCAATTGGCTAGCTTATTTGGACATTACCTGAAGCTGCCACACAACTGGCTAATAAGATATCCAATCTAATAGATACAGAAGGTGTACAGATGTTTCACCAGAAGTCCACCATCAGTGTAAATTGTCTGGCTTACTCCATGCTATTTGTTATGTTATTTGTGTGTGTTTTTAATACAGTACTGTGCAAAAGTCTTGTACCACCATGTCACTGTTAAAGGAGCAAGATCAAATAGGTTCTATGGGTTACAGGGGCAAGTATTAAGTACAGTGGACTGTGGTGGCCTAGTGGTTAAGGTACTGGACTATGGATG
>JAUZSU010023296.1:0-10679 GCA_034780255.1 Parotocinclus maculicauda
ATAGAAGAACCAGTGCACAGATAGATGAACCAGCATGCAGATAGAAGAACCAGTGCACAGATAGATGAACCAGCATGCAGATAGGAGAACCAGTGCAGATGGATGTTGTTACATTTCCTTCCATTTTCTAATCAAATGTACACTGTTCACTATTGTTTTTGGCTATTTCTATATAAACCTTTTGGGAACTCCAGTCAGTCATCAGCAGTGGGGTTAAAATGTGTGGTGGGGTTTAGGTTCAGGTCTCAGAGGCTGGGTAAACCTGCAGAAGATCTGGATTAATGCTTCTATTTCTAAATGCGGGCACTGATCACATTTGGACACATGATAACTGCATTCTGCAAGCATGTAAAACTGTCTGAACAAGGTATTGTCTGGGATTTTGGGCTGCTTGGCGCTCTTTATAACCACCAGGATCATTCTTTGAGCTGTTCAAACCTATTTAATACCTTATTAGTTACAATATACAGTATGCAGTATTTCTCCGGATTCTGGCAGTCCTTTGTCTCCTGACAAATTTATCTATTCTACAATTCAGGGGATGTGTTTCAGTGGTGAGCCTCTGTCAGTACTGGTTAAAGACAGCATCCCCCACCTTCAGCTCCTTAAAGCTTTTGATATAGAGCCGACAGTAGAGCTTTAAAGGAAAGAAATATATTCCATTATCCGCAGCAGTCTGCGAAAAGCCTGTCTGAAAAACGGCGCATTGAAATACCTAATGAAGTGACAGTGTCCAGTCAATTCAGATAGCTGAACCTGTTGCTCACCTCAACAGAGCCCTGATCCCTCGGGTTCATTTGACATGCAGACGTTTTATGGTGCCTCAAGAATGATTTTGGCGGACACTGCTTTCTGTTGGGTGGAATTTACCTAACCCCGCTAAGTCTGCGTGTATCCTTTTATGAGAATGAAACGAGGAGGAAGCAATGAAATTTTTATTTCTAGAGAGTTTGTAGATGGACATGGCAAGACCCCAGGGGGAAATGGATAGCGCTAATAACATGGGCAGACGGAAGTTAGTCAGGGACAAATCCACTATGCAGAAAGCCATTATAAGTTCTAGCGCTTCTTTATCCAACGTGTACCATATTTTGCAACTTCTAAATTTTGTATTCCTCCAAATGTTGCGCCTAGGGAGAAAAAAAGCAGATTTGATTTGGATTCATTAACTTTCCATTGGCTGTCTGTAGCATTAGTCTTGCTCAGTTGTTCCGTTTTTCTTTATTGGCACCTAAGATTGTATCGGGCGAGGCGTGAATCTGAATACCAGTTGCTTTAAATGATCATTTTAATAGTAACATTGGTATGGGTGGAGTATCGCATTAGTCTTAAGAGCAAGGTGCTGGTTTGCTTCATATTGCCTTCATCTTAAGCGAGTCAACAGTGTGGCGCTGGCGTCGGCTCAATGATTATGTATCTAATGAAAACTATTGCGCTCGAACGTCCAAAGTAAATCTAATTTAAATATCCATTTATCTGTCTGTGAGAATGCCTTTTGGCTATTAGTCCAAGCGAACAGGTCTGGCTGGCTAATTTCCTGCCTCTCCTTGACTTCAGACCAAGAGAGAGACCCCATTCCCTCTCCACCACCACAGGCTCTTAGCATTAGAAATGAATAATGCAGTAACACCCTTTCCTAACTACACCCAGCCTCACACACACACACACACACACACTCACACACACACTCAGACACATAGCCCCCCAGGGCTTGGAGTGGCTGGTTCAAGTATGCACACTTGAGGGGGCAGTGGCAGTATCAGCTAACAATTATCTGGTGAATTTGTACACTTTATTACTGAATCTCCACTGGGCAAACAGTGTCACCGCCGAGAGAGCGGACCCCCTCGTCCACTTATTTATCTAATAAGAGCAAATTAATTAGACCCGAATGAGCTTAGCTCTGGTGCTCTCTGGCTACTGTAGAACGGCTCTGGTCATGTTCAACACAGCAGGGCATCATATATGACACAGAGATGATTAGAAAAAAGTAAAGAAATGATTATAGACAGTGTCAGTGCAGGATATGTATGTGAACTGCAGAGATCTTGCCTTATTCATCTGTCATTTTAACTCACTAAAGAAATGTATATCTAAAATAACCTGCATCTAGAAAATGAGGCAGTTCTACTTTTCTAAGTTTTATCTAAAAACATTTGGTGGCCTGGGGCTATTTTGCTTTTAAATGCTTTTAATTTAGCTTACAAACAACATATTTTCTCAATTGTCTGGTGTATTTTTCTTTCCAGCACAACCTAGAAAATGTATTTGGGATGATAAAAGAACATATAAAAAGCAGGACTGATAGGATGTTGGTGTATAAAATGAGAAGAGCGTCACTGGTCTCAGAGTTTTTCCTTGCCTTTGTTGTATCTGGCTTGCACAGTAGTTTTATTGGAATAGCATTTAAGGCCACACAATTTATCCTATGAAGTGACCAATCAGAAAACAGAGGAAATGTTTTTATCTATTGAAACCTTCAAAAAACAGGTTGAACATGTCAGAAATCTTTGAAAGTGATATAGAATATGGAATAATGGCAATTCGGTTCTATTGTCTTCGTGTATAGTTTATATAGCCACTCAGTTTTATTCACACTACTAAAAATGCTTAGATTTACAATGTCCTAGGATTTATATTTCAACCATATGCTTTGCACCTCTGATTGATAGAGCGAGATTAATAGCAGGGGCAGTGGGTAGCACTGTTGCCTTGCAGCGCCAGAGATGTGTTTGAATCAGTGCCTGTGTGGAGTTTGCAGGTTCTCTCACTGTGTCTCTCTATGTGGCTCTTCTTTGGTTATGCTGGCTTCCCTCCAATGTCTTTCTTATTCCCACAATGATCACTCTGCTCCCCCTAAGACCTCTCATAAATAAATGAGAGTTTTATCTATTAAAATAGTGATATTATACTGTATATGTAATTATAATAGTAACTTAAAAAGCCTTCGTGGATGCAATTTTCATTTTTTAACACTGGACTCTATTGCAAAACACACATACTTATCAGTCAAATTTATTTCACTTGGGATTCACACTAAGACTGTTTTCTGTTTATATTCACTGTCTTGTGGGAGATGTAAGTGCCTTCTGCTTTTGGGTCAGCATTTAACATCCTCGATGACATAAATCTTCCTGTACAGAGCAGCAGAAATGGGGAGAATAATTTCTGTCTTTTTATTTGTTGATATGTGAGAGGTCTGCGAAGTCCATCACACCCACACATGATATCCACTCTCCTTAAACCCTGGGTGTTAAATCAAAGTGAAGACACAGGGGTGATGTGGCTTCAGCATGCCTGAGTTGTCTGAGGGCTCGGTGCTTACTGTCTTTGCTCTGATTCCCTAGTGCGTAATCACTGTCTTATCTGCACAAGAGGGCATGAATGCTTACATAACAGAGCACCCATGCATGGCATAATGCTCAGGCCTTTCACTAATGCTTATGCCATTTATCCACAGCACATTACAAAACCAGAATGACCTGAGTAATCCAGCTGAAAAAGCAAAGAAAACAGTTACAGTGAAGATCGGTATAATAAGAACAGCAATGTGGTAACCATTAACACTTATTTATTTTACTTTTACTTAGGTTTGCTGCACTGGCCACAAGGAACTACAAGTCATACACTACACTAACAGCAATTTAGGGGAAAAACTAAACAAACCAATCGCTGATAAAAATGACATTAAAGGGCAGCAGGTAGAGCAGGTGAGTAGTGCCGTCGCCCCACAGCTCCATAGATTGTATTCCCAGTGCGGTAAGTTTGCATTATTTTTATTTAATTACATACATTTTAATATATAAGGTAACAAGATTTTTCCTGTGATCCTGTGCTTTTCAAATACATAAGGGCTAATTAAAAAAAATTCTTGTATAGAAATTTTAAAACTTAAACATAATAAATGAAAGACAATTGGGCAATTTTAAGGAGGCATTCTGATCGTATATGATCATAAAGTACAACTTTTAATACAGCTGAACTGTGTACCATTAAGTACTGAGTATATATATATATATATATATATATATAGAGAGAGAGAGAGAGAGAGAGAGAGAGAGAGAAAGAGACAGACAGACAGACAGACAGACAAACAAAAACGGAAATACAAGGGATATCAGTTATTACAAATACAAGATAAATACATATAATTATTCAAACTGGTTCCTCTAAAATGGACTGTTACCACTTACCTTCTTAAAATCCATAGTGACTTACTTGCTCTAATAATATACAATTTTATGATGGATTTATACTGACTCCTAGGTTTTTCACTGGACAGGGTGTCCGGACTTATACAAGTTCTAGCAAGTGTGTCATGAGCTGAACAAATGGCAAGTGGTGAGATAATTTTTACTTTTTCAAACGAGTCAAGAACTGATTTAGGGTCCCAAAGTATAACTGCAAATACCTTAGGTTACACTTTTTTGCATGTAAGTTGCAGGGCTACCACTGGGTCCAGAAATTAACATGGTCTTAAATATTGGATCAGAGCCCAATGTTAAAAATGCATAGTACTTATTACGTTGTGGTAGAGTGCAATGAAAAAAGCTTACACATTTATTTGTTTAAGGCCTAATTTGTGTTTGTTTGAAGTTATAAAATGTGTCAAAAGTTTTACAGAACATTCACTTTAAAAAGGAACAGAAAAAAGATCATACTCAAATTTTCATCTTAATTGCCATGACATTGTAGATAATTTATACTTAAATCGTGTACTGCTTTTTACAGATACGTTAGAAAGAAGAAAGAACCGAGCCGGAATGATTTTTCTCAAATTCTCTTGCTCCGAGATGTCAAATATGCAAGCGCTTTGACTTTCTAACCAAACTGCGGGACAATAAAATGTCACTGTCTTGTCGAAACGTAAATAATTCAGCTTTCCTTTCCCATGCAACTTTCATTTCCCTTATCATGCCAAAGTACTAAAACACTTTCTTGTTTTCTCTTCTTATTCGTGGGAAACTTTGACTGAAACTTTGAATTAATTATGAATACAAAAGTCTATTTTGTTGCACTCTGAGAATTGTCTGAATGCCAACTCTGTCCTCGGCGTGCTGCCTTGTCACAATATCGAAATGAAACAGAAATTTAAAATGTGCTGTGAGGGATGGTAGAGACGTTCCTCTATTCTTTTAACCTTTTGCTGTGATGATCCGCTGTGAGAACAAAGGTTAGCCTGCGTGCTGTTTTCAGAGGGATACTTTACTGTGTATTAATGTATTTTTCCTCCGGATGAATTTCCTTTTTTTTCTTTGTCTCACACAAAATCTGTAGACTAATATCATTATTTTCTTTTGCTTCTCTGATGGATGGCATGATCAGGTGTCAGGGTGCAGTCAGAAGGGATAAGAGGTGTGATGCATTTTTAATCTGTGTACGGGATGAGTCTGGTGAGTTCAGACATCTGTTCTTTTTTTTTTCAAAAATAAGGTCGATTGGAGCATCTCCAGAATCCCATGCTGTCACGAGGAAAACAGTGTCATACTTCAGTCATGCTAATACTTCATAGTGCTGCACAAGGAATGCACAATCAATTTAAAGGTGGTTTGCGATGAATTCTGATTCTAATTGTAATTCAGTGCATGTTGATGAGAAGTATGAAACACATACAAGGAATTGGAAATGATGCATGCAAACATACACACATATTTTACCACTCATTGTTTAATGTTAATTTGTATTATTCATGTTGTGTGTGTGTGTGTGTGTGTGTGTGTGTGCATTCAACATCAGCTGGTTGTGACTGCACCAGGACTTCCTTCCTATAGACAGATCTGCAGGATTTTGACAGTCAGCTGTCTGAACATACAGTCATTATCTAGAGAAAAAGTGAGCGAAAACAATAGTGGTCCTCCTGACACTTGATCACCAATAATTTTGTGATCCACTGGCAGGATCTGGTGCAGGTAGCAGGGCAGAACTGTAGCCCACACACAGCACCCTGGCATAGGTTTCTGGGCTGCCCAATTGCTGAAGCATGAGGCACATGGCGTTGATAGCATCATTCACAGAACTGTTTGTTATACATTCAAACTGCAGTTGATCCAGCTAAGAGCATGTACTATCAGTTATAGCCAATCATCATCCAGAATCCATGATAACTGTACTGAACCGAACTGAATTCAGGAAACCTGTAGTCATGTAGTCTAATGTGCAGGGTGCGAGGCATTTCCATCTTCTGTTCTTTACAGTTTCAGTCTAGATTTGAGTTCCAATTTGATTCGGTTGACGACTCCCAGTTTGCACCTTCACGATGAAGGGTACCATCTGGGTTTACAATCTTCCATGTTTCTGAATTCTAGGTCTAGGCAGGTGGGTCTCTGGAGGTGCAAGCAGACTTTATACATGCACTATATGTGGAAAAAGTGTAATACATTTAAAATATAGAGCATACATGTATGGAATCTCCAGAGGCCAACAGTGGGAATAAAATAAGTTGTACTTAATACACATGCCTGGCTTTACAGTCATCTTCTAAAATCTAGTAGAAAGTCCCTTCAGATAAGTGCAGTGGACCAAGATGGAAACACACTCAAACCAATACCTGTGTTTCTGGATGTAATTTTGGGTGTCCACAGACCTTTGTGTACATCTGGGCAGGTAGTATATGTCACATGACCATTATGTAATTTATGTACTACACCGGAAACATTCTGAGCTAAAATGTCAGTTTCCCTGAGGTTTTAATATACAGATTATGTCAAGACTAACAGAATTATGTCAACATATGTCCCTGACATGATCATTTACGGCATTTAGCAGACGCCCTTATCCAGAGCAACTAACAGTCTTACAATTCAAGCAATGGTGGGTTAAGGGCCTTGCTTAAAGACCCAACTGTGGCAGCTTGGCAGAGGTGGGATTTGAACCCTGGAACAACAGTCCAGTACCTTAACCGCTAGGCTACCGCAGTTCTGATCAGAGGCAGAGCAGAGGAAGAAAAAATACTTGAGTTCTTTACTTAAGTAAAAGTACTACTAAACTGTTAAACCAAATACTTAAGTTAAAGTATGGCTTATATAATTTAGTACTTAGGCAGAAGCATAAAAGTTGGTATTAAGGGTACCTAAAGTAATAATCTAAAGAATCTTTCTAACTGTGTTTTTGTAAACAACAATGTGTTTTATTGAGGGTACAGAGAAATTACAATATGGGTAGATAGTGGTTTGTACCAAGAACTCTGCTCACAAGACAATAGGGGATATTTCATTTTGAATTCATGTTTCATTCATATTTTTTGTGAGCAGTGTACATGAATCATCTGAGAAATTATACAAATGACCATTTTTAGCTAACCATACCATAAGCTTTGTGCAATTGTCAATGCTCAATTGATGTGTCCATATCACCATATGAACCAGAAGGTCCAGGGTTCAAATCCCACCTCTGCCACAGCTACCACAGTTGGGTCCTTGAGCAAGGTCCTTAACCCACAATTGTTTGGATTGTAAGACTGTATAAGTTGTAAGTCGCTCTGGATAAGGGCATCTGCTTAATGCCATAAATGTAAATGTAAATATACTGCTCACAAAATATGCCGTAATTTTAAGATCAGTCAAATATAGGTATCTGTACTTTACTAGATTTATAATTTATTTAAATAAATTATTTCTGTAAATTGATGCATTGCAACTGGCGAGCTCTTGTACAGCAGGTACGTTTTTACAGTAACATCTGTGTGTGAGAGAGCATCAAGATAGTCAGATGACTCCACATTTTGAAGAATGAAGCAACTATGTAGCATTTCATGCTATGTTTTGTGCACAACACTTAAAAGTATTAAACTTATGTATACTGTTCACAAAAAATAGGGGGTATTTCAAAATGAACATAAAGCGAAAAAAAGCATTTTACTTTATTTAATTAAACAAGATCACCAGGAAACCAATGGAAAAGCCGGTGAACCGAAACATGTTAAACTCGATAAGAGTGCCCCCACATTGACTGGTCAGTAGGGTGTATGGTCACCCAAGAGTGCCAAAACACACTGACAGTGATGGGGCATGGACAGGATCAGATTATCCAGTAGTTCTTGTGGATCCTCTTCATATTTATTTAAAATATCCCCTAATTGTGAGCAGTTTATTCAAACCAAACACTTACATTCAGAGAACTGAAGAGAACTGAACTGAATCCAGCTCTTTAAGACTGATTAATAACCAATTAGAAAATAATTAGTTCTAACAAAGAAAATGTAAAAATACAGTAATTTTAAAATTGATAGTGTTATGATATGTGTTTTGGACCCAAGGATGCGGAACCGAAAGAACCCCACGACGTATAATAAGAATGAGGAAATAACTAAAAAGGCAGAGCAAAAGGCTCTCCAAACTACAAAAACAAAAAGGGGAAAAGTCACGCAGCTGTGATGAGTCCCGAATGGGAATGGCACCCACAGCTGATGCGAACGCGAATCGGTAACAATGTGCACGGCAGAGGGCAGACATGCAGTTAGCACGAGAAGGTGCCGATTTGGGACGCTTCCCAAATCGAGGAGCGCGGAGCAGCTCCGGGACGCCAGGGGGCGAGCCCAAGCTCGAGTGTGCGAGGCGTGCGAAGAAGCCGTAACGAGGCGCGTCTCAAATTGAGTCGCGCAGCTGACCGGAGTGGGGCTCGACTTACCAGCCGATGTAGGACGGGGAAGAAAAACCCTTATTCTGTCCCTGAACCAGAAAATACCTCCGGGGTTTCCCCCGTACGCCTCCGACGGCACTATAAGCCCCCGGGACGTTACCGACTGGCTATAAATACTCGCAAGTGCTGTAGACAACACAATGTAGCGAACGGAAGACCGAGCGTACTGCGTGTATGTGTGACGACGTGGCACTGAACAACGCTGGCACTCGTACTGTTATAGTGGAGACGGCAGGTGTTCGATATCACGTCGTCAATGAAACTCCGAATATAATCGGCGTCACCAGACACTCTGTAACGGCTGCTGGGGCGAGTCGCGAGAGCACCGGGAGTTTAAAGTAAGCCTCGTAACAGGTAGTTTATGAGATAAACTGTGTGTGTGTATTTGTTCAAGCTGTCTCTTTCTCACACACTGTTGTTTTTTCTTAGAGCCAAGTCGTTTATAATGGGCCTTTTTCCCAAAGACAGGATCTTTGTGCTCGGAGTTGCTCCTAGTGGCGAAGCGTTTAATAAAAATCTTACAATTGTGGGTGTTTCCCTCTTAATGTTAGAAGTAGATCCTCGTGAAAATAAAAGTTATTCATAAAGCCGATCAACCGGTCATAGTATTCAAAGGAATGAGTCATACTCCTGGTGTTGGCATAGCAACAACCAAGATGGACGAGTGAAGCTGTGCAATTTAAGATAACAGCTTGCACATATTATTTCTATTAAAAGTATGTAATGCATGTATGTTTATTTAATTATTTGATCATTTTATTTTTTTTAATAATAAATGAATATGCTGTCCAGTCACATGGCTGTGTAGTGTTTTTTAAGAATACAATCCTTAATTTAATATATAAGCCAGCAAAAAAATGTCATTAATGCAACCATAATTACTTCTTGTCCTTTAGTGAAAAATGGCAGATGTAGTTCTACCTATGCTCTGCAATTGGTTAAACCTTTATTCATTCACTAACCTATACACTGTATTTCAAGGTTAATTACATTACAATAAAAGGTAAAAAAAATGTATAAAATTATGCATATTCAAAAATTATAAGAAAGAGGAATCAGACCTTCTCTTAATGACAAAATAATGCAAGAAGTTGTTGGAATCAAAGTAAACTTTATATGTATGAATACAAGGAGGATATATGTAAGTGATTAGAATAAGAATTATAATAAGGATCTGCTTATTGGGGAAAAATTAACTTCATTATTCTGTTACTAAACTATTAATCACTACCCTGCTGGGTTGCCTCTAATCTGGATGCAAGATGAGATACGATTGTGCATGGTGGCGTAAATCTGGCGTCCAGATCGCTCAGTAACTGTAACTGTTGAGGTCTGATTTCTGGGAAATCTTTGCTGTGTGTGGGAAAGCATTATCTTACTGAAAAATGCCTCCATCACCGGAGTCTGAGTTTTGCAGCAATCTGACATTTCTATCTGGGTGTGTTATATTTTCTTTGTCAATGAGTATATGAATATGAATATATTACATCATTGAATATCACAAATCAACACCTGACAGTCATGGAAGTCATAGTTTATAAATGCACTTACTGCATGTTTTTATAGTTCTAGTTCTAGTTTAGATTCTTTAATTTATTGTGTTGGATCTTCAGGGTACAAAGCATGTCTAACTAATCAAATACCTAGAGGTACCATGGATGAAACTGATCTACATGGAAAGCATTTAAGCAAACAAAGTTTAGCCTGCAAACTCCCAAACCAGAATGCATTGCCATACTCAAATAATTAAAAAGTGTTACTGGTCCAGTTCTGCACTCTGGTTTTATTGTTAAATGTCTGTATCTTTTCTTTCACTCATTTTCTGATGCTAAGCCAATTCTCCAGGTTTACCAGAGGTGGGATACAAACCACTGTTTCACTGTTGAGCAGCTCCACTGTTGGGCAGCTCTAAAACTAATTATTTGATCTTACATTTGTAATGGCCTATATAACAATATCTATGAGGTCTGTCAGCACTAGAAAAACACCATAATGGAAAGTTTAAAATCAGAATATGCAACAGAATTAGTTTTGTAACTTTA